>PVKM010018099.1:0-13481 GCA_004027735.1 Carollia perspicillata
TGAACTCCTTGAACTTGACCTTATCTGAGAAGCACTTTATCTGCCCTTCCATTCTAAATGAAAGCTTTGCTGGATAGAGCAATCTTGGATGTAGGTCCTTGCCTTTCATGACTTGGAATACTTCTTTCCAGCCCCTTCTTGCCTGCAAGGTCTCTTTTGAGAAATCAGCTGACAGTCTGATGGGAACTCCTTTGTAGGTAACTGTCCCTTTATCTCTTGCTGCTTCTAGAATTCTCTCCTTCATTTTAATCTTGGCTAATGTAATGATGATGTGCCTTGGTGTGTTCCTCCTTGGATCCATCCACCTTCTTTGGGACTCTCTGAGCTTCCTGAACTTCCTGGAAGTCTATTTCCTTTGCCAGATTGCGGAAGTTCTTCTTTATTATTCATTCAAATAAGTTTTTCACTTGTTGCTCTTCCTCTTCCCCTTCTGGTACCCCTATAATTCGGATGTTGGAATGGTCAAAGATGCCCTGGAGGTTCCTAAGCCTCTCCTCATTTTTTTGAGTTCTTGTTTCTTCATTCTTTTCTGACTGGACGTTTCTTCCTTCTGGTCCACTCCATTGATTTGAGTCCCAGTTTTCCCATCATTACTGGTTCCCTATGCATTTTCCATCATTTCACTTATGAACGCCTTCATTTTTTCATCTAATTTGTGACCAAAATCCACCAATTCTGTGAGCATCCTGATTAGCAGTGCTTTGAATTGGGCATCTGATAGGTCGGCTATCTCTTGCTTGCTTAAAAGTATTGGCTCTGGGACTCTGATCTTTTCTTCTGTTTGAGTCATTTTTGGTCAGGTGGTGCCTGTTGGGTATGAGGGGCGGAGCCATAGGTGTTCACCAGGGCGGGGCAGCCTAGTCGCCAAGTTGTGATGCTGGCTGTGGGGGTAGGGTCAGAGAGGGAACAATGGCGCCTGTTCGTGCTCTCTTGAGTTTGCGTCCTCTCTGCTGCCTCCCACAAGCAAACTGGGCCCAACTGGCACTGGTTCCCAGGTGGGAGGGCCTATGTTCACTCCGGGACCTTGCGTGTCTCCCCGGCGACCTCTCCTGTGAGGCTGGGAGCCTCTCCCGGCACCTTTTCAACCAGTGTTTTTAGGCTTTATTTCCTGTCGCTGGAGCCCTGGGCTGTGCAGAAGACGACCTGTTTTACAGCCAGATGGGGCTCCTATATATGCAGTGATGGGGCACAGAGCTACCATCATCCTGTAAAATTAACTCCAGGGCATGTTGTGTTCAACCTTTTAGCATGGACAGTCCACTTGCATGCCTGTCTCCTCTATATCTGTTCACTCTAACTAGTAGGTGATATCCTTATGGCAGATATTGAGAAGATAGAAAGGAGACTATTATTCCTGCCTCTCCTAGTCCCATCTCCAACTGATGGTGACCCTCATTTGTACCTGGCTTAGTTAACTGGCCCACAGTTCTTTGATTGCCTCTGTCCTCAGTGCCAGCGTAGGGATTCCCAAGGACTGCCTGATACATGGTCTCTTGGAGTATTCGTGTATTTGGTTCTTTCTACAAATACTAAAGCACCCACTATGTGCTGAGGCCTATGGACACAAAGACATATGTTCCAGGAAGGCAACTTTTAGCCTGGTTTTGTATCTAAGACAGATTGAGGATGGGTTGTCGTAAGTATTTATTATGGTGGATACTGCCATACAGTTGTGTAGTTTTATGTACTTTCCATAGTATATCTTTAGTACATGTCTTCACCAGAGTAGAAGGAGCAGCATTGTCCGTCCATCTTTTGTGGGTGGTTGTCACTCACCTACTTGCAGACAGCTCAGGACTTCAGCAGTTTTTGATTGAGCCAAGTGTCACTAGAATTTGCTTTAGTTGCTATCTTCGTTTTGGTAATAAAGGCTAATGTAGGCCTTGTTTAGTTTTTTGCCAACTAATATAGAGGTTTTCTCACTAGATCTCATGCTTTTGAGTCATGCTAAATCTAATACTTAATCTCTGTCCTTGAGTTGTGAGGGCAGGTAGGCCTCCAGGTTTGGCACTAGTATTTTTTTTTTCCTCCTTACTTTGTTCTTTCCTTGTAAACAGGGATTATAATACAGTGTCTTTATTCTCTTGTTGAAGTGATAGGCACAGACAGCAGACAAATATACTTGGTTTACAAGAATCCCTTTTCCCCACCCATGGGAAAACATGGTAGACCTATAAGGCATTCCTTCATTTAGATTTCATTATAGGAGAGCTTACCTTTTTAAGTACCTAATGTAATTAGGTTTTCCTGTTTTCTGAAATTGAACTTAAATTAATGCTTAAAGGGGCTGTGGAAAAAAACAAAGTAAAAGGAAATTTTAACATTCATGGGTTATTGCAGAATGATGCAGAAGGTAAATATAAGGCTTTAATTTGCTCATTTTATATAAATTTTACCATCAATAGTTGCTTGTTTCTGCTCTTCTGCTATTTGGATTTTATTGAAAAGATTACATGGTGGTTCTTACACAGCTTTAAACCAAATTCTGATAAAATTCAGTTGAAAATAAAGCCAAGTTTACTAAATTGATATCAAATAACTGTCCAGAAATTAGAAGAAATATGTAGATTTTTACATCTTGAATTGACTATTTTGTTATGAGTATTGACGCTAAAAATATGTGTGTTAGTCTAGATTTGAGAATGTTTGATCAAAGGACAATGGATGTAGAACAGAAATTAAGAAATCTAGAAGTCTCTAGAAGCTAATGGCTTTTGCCCAGACTGCAGGCTAGGACTAGAGAACATCTTTCTGGTCCTACCAGGCTTTGTGAGGAGACAGTTTAGAACCTGGGGTGGAAGCTAGGTTCCTACTTAGGAGCTAGGCAGCAGTGACCTGTTGGAGGACCATCCTTTGGTCTCTGCCCTGTTAATTCTAACTCATTACAGAAAGGCTGGGATTGCCCTGGACTGAGAGACCTGAGGCCTGACCTTAAGAGTCTGACCTTTTGCAGGTAGCCTAGACTTGCTTTAGTTCATCTCTGGAATGTGTTTGTTGTTCTAGGCTGAGGAAAGGAAATTTTTCATATTTTTTAAATGTATAGTTAGTCCCTGTGAGCTAGTCCTTCCTTACCTTCTTTACCTACCTGTCATCTGTTAGGTCATCAGATCTTTGACTTTGACTGTACCTTGCTTCTTGCCCCATGAGGACTGAGATCGTGTTGAGATAGTTTTCTTCACTATTGGATGGCCAAAAAGAAAAAGTGAAGAAAATTTCTGATGAAACCTATCAGTGTTCCAAAACAATGTGGAGCACCTTAGTTCCGACAGTTAGAAAGTGCTTTATCCCAGAAGCTCACCAGGCAAGTAGTACCCAAGGGACCAGACAGACCGCACACTCACTCCATTTTTATCCTGGCAAGGTGATCATATGAATGTTGTCGGAAATATTTACAATTTTTTTTTAGAAACAGGTTTTTTGAAACATGTGGGATGACCTTTGAGATCCACAGGATCCCTTTGGGAGTTCTTTGGTCTCTGAGTATTTATTTCCCTCTTTGCCCCAAAGGGGCAGCTACCTTGGATGGTTAGTGTGACTGAAAGGACAAGTTATCTCCTCTTCACTCTCCAGCCATCATCCACTTTGGTTCATTGATGTTAGAGACTTCCAAAGTAGCCTGGATTTTCTTTGTCAAATTGGTGATTATGTAACAGGAATGACCTCCATAACAAGAAGTAGGAAAATTGCCTCTGCACAGAGCCAGCCTTGGCGAACAAAGTATTGCCCACTTTTGGTTCATGTTATGCCACTTTGCTTTTATGAAAGACCTACGATAGTACCTGTTTTCACTAACTGAAAGAAATTTGAAGAGGACTCATGCCTTTAATTTTTTTTTAAAAAGTGATGAAAATAGCGTTCAGCAGGAAGCCAGCACACACACCAAGCAGTGAGGGTAAATCAGCTGAGCTCCTTCCTCAGGAACCACACTCAGCATCTTAGCATCAGGCCACTGTAGTCTTGAACTGTGTCTGTGAGCTCTGGGCTTTCTCTGTATTCATGTTGTTTATCTATTAACAAAATGTGTCCTAAGGTATCAGAAAAGCCTGAGAGAGTTCCTGAGGAGGTTCAGTTTAGTGTAAAACTGGATATAATTAAACATCTTGATTGTGGTGAAAATAAACACCTTTCGCGTGCATTGATCTTGCCCGTGTCCACCATTCATACTATTTACATGCATGCAGAGAGCCATAATCTCGAAACCTGCCTATATTACTGTTGGTTTTGCTAGTAGCAAAGGATGCTCTCTTTTAGTTGATACCCATTAATGGATAAAATGGAAAGCCTGTTGTTTGAGTGGATTGGTGAGTGTACAAAGTGTGGTGTGTATTTATATCATTCTTAACTTTTACTATATGTTAGTGTTATTTTAGGTTTTATGTCTTTTTTGATATGTTATTTTAGGGGGGTTGGGAACACTACACAATTTTTCTATATAAATTAATGATAATTTCTTTGCTTTAGACCATTTTTGGTTTGTGAAAGGTTTCATAGGAACTCTACTTTCAGAAAGCAGAGGAAACCTGTACTGACTAACTGCAAGGATGAATTCAAGGAGGGGCAAATAGATGCATGTGTCTTATGAATATATGGTCCTAGTAAGGATATTTTTAAATGAAATTTAAGAAATGGAAATTATAACTACATTTTTTCCCAGATACTTGTGAGCCTCTAAGAAAGGTGTTTCAGCAGATTGATTTTATGCAATAAAACAAATTCTGAGAGAAGCATTGCTACATGGACTGTATTTAGTGGATGTAATACTTTCTGAAAATAGAAAGTCTTGCTTCAGATCTGAGTTTCAGTTAACAACTGAAAGAACCTAGTTGAGACTCAGAAATGCCCTTTATATTAATAGTTTACTGAGCTACCATCTTGCCTTAGGTAATCAGAACTCAAAGTTGAGCCTAATTAGTGGTCTTTTTGAAAAATGTATTTTTGTTTTATTCAAGTTGAATTTGCATTTCAGTGGAATTTAATTTGTTTCTGTTTACTCAGGTAAAGCAAATAGGGCAAAAGTGGCAGCTAGAATATGTTCACTTTCAAAAACATGAGAAATGGCCTGGACTGGTGTGGCTCGGTTGGAGTGTCATCCCGTAAGCCAAAAAGTTAGGGGTTTCATTCCCAGTCAGGGCATTTATGAGAAGGCAACCAATCTATATTTCTCTCTCACATCTCTCTTTGCCCTCTCCCTGCTTCTCTCTCTAAAAGCAACAGGAAAAGATTCTTTGGGTGAGGATTTTTTAAAAAAGATGAGAAATGACAGCTGTAAGGGCTACATGTGGAAACCTACCTGTGTGTATGAAAATGCACAGACCAAGATCATTATATTAGTTTGGTTTTATTTGTGTTTTAATATGAACATTTCAGCAGAAAAGTGTCAGTTGTGTGGAGCATTGCTTTGTTTACAACCTAGAATTTTAGAGCTGAAATAATGCAGTTCATCTTGTCCAAGACTCTAGTCTTAGCTTATAGAAGGGGAATGAATGTTAAGTTACCCAGCATGAATGGGCTAGAGCAACAGTCATCATGTGAGGCTGGTGGAAAGAACTGAGCCAGGATGACTTGAATGGGAACACCTTCTCCTAGGAGAGCTTCTCTGGGTGGACCCCTTCCTCCCAGGGCTTTTTCTCTATTTATGTTCATCCATTAACAAAATGCGTCCTAAGGTACCAGTTTTCAAACATCAAATGTAGGGAAGAAAGTAGAATGAGCAGTATACAGCAGGTGGTACGTTACAACTTTATGAATGAGGAAAGGAAGCGGTGAGAAAAGCCAGCTTCTTAACGATTGGTTTCTTTTCCTCCAGAGGAGGCAGGTGAGCATCAGGATATCGGTTTGGGGTTTCCCAAATTCTTTCCTGTGGGGGTTGGAGCTATGGTGTCCGTAGGGAATTCAGCCTGGCTCAGTTAACTAAAAGGGAATCCTGACTCATGTGTTGGTTGCAGGCCCTTGCAGAGGCATAGGTGGAGGTTCCTTCTTTTTGTTCTTGCCTTAACTACTATACGTTTTATTTCACTAATTTAAAAAATTATTATGGAAAATTTCAAACTCATTTAGTATTAGAGAGGATAGTATAACAACCCCTCACAGGTATCACCTGTCACCTATTTGGGAGTTACCAACATATGGCCAGTCCTTTGTCATCCAGGCTTTTTTCCTGTAAGTACCTCTTGCCTCATTAGGTTATTTTAAAGTAAATCCCAGACATTGTACCATTTTTTGTCAGTGTTTCTCCTGTGCATTTTGAACTAATAGAAAGTTAGTTTCAGTCTTACAGGGAAGCCTGAAAGAAACCGTTTTCTTACAGAGTAATTAAGATTAAGCAAAAGGAGCTCCCCTTTGTCCGTGGTTCTGGAGGGTTTTGTTGAGGAGTATGGCTGAGGGTAAGGATGGGAATCGCTCTTGGGTGGCTCTTGGGTGGCGTTTAGGAGGAGGAGACAATTGTAGCTGTTGAGAACAGCTTAGTCTTCTGCCTTAGTGTATAGCTGTTTGAGCAAGTTGCTCTGTTCATAATTCTGACTGAACACTGAGAATGCACCTTTAATTTATAATTGATATGAAGCTTTCATAGGAAATAACATTTTGCTTCCCTGGGTCAAAGTGAACATTTCTGAGGCCCTTTTAAATATGTTGTTTTTCGAACAGCTGATGTTGCCTCTTTTTGTTTCAGATGGGAATGACTGGTAACACAAGTCCATTTGGACAACCCTTTAGTCAAACTGGAGGACAGCCAATGGGAGCCCCTGGAGTGAACCCCCAGTTACCCAGCAAACAGAATGTGGTCACTAGTTTGCCTCCCTTCCCTGCAGACATCAAGAATGCTTCAGTCACCAATGTGCCAAACATGGTAAGTCGCCCTTGACTCTCAGGTGCTTTGCTGTGTGGATTTTATTGTGCTGATAGTAAAGATCTGGGACTAAAAGTGTGTTATAGGTGATAGGAAAATAACCTATTCTTCTTATGAGTAGCTCTCTCTGAGTGAGTTTACATTTTCATACATGAGCCGGCAATCAGAGGGCTAGGTGGAGATGATTCAACCAGTCCTCTCAGGCTCCCCTTTGTGCAGCGGTAGAGTTCATGGCTGTGAATCACTGTACTTTCCTCTTCAGAGCCACCTTCTTGATTCAGTAGTAGAGCCAAGAGAATCCGAGAGACAGGTGTTTCTCACACTTTCTGTCTGTTAGTGGTTGAGGCTGTTGATAGAAGCCCATCGATTTGTGTTATAGTCAAACAAAGGACGTTCATCTTCTGAGGACTCTGTCATGTCTGTGAGATGTGGGTGTTGTGTCTAACTTGATAGATGGTTTCGTGTGTCTTCATTCTCCCTATGATTTCTCACCTATAAAATAGGGATTATCTTTGTAGCCTCTTGATCTAATTGACCAGGATATTATGGGAAAAATAGTTCCTTTTGCACCACAGAATAGAATCTCCTTTAATTCCAAACAGTAAAGGGGGTGAGGTTTTTGTTTTGTTTTTTGTCAGACCTCACTGTGCACACATAGCTGCTGAATATCTGATGTGCTTTTGGTGGTCAGCTGAGGCCAGAAACAGCCAACTCACTTTGTTCTTCCCTGGGTTTGTTGCTGGGAACCTGCCCTTCCAGGATTGTTTAGTTCCAGCCACACACATCCAGAACCTAATAAGCAAAGCCCACTGCTCCTCTAGCTCATCCCTCCTAGCTCTAGAGGTAGCAGTCTGTGTTGAGCACCCACATTCTCCCTAATCTCACCTGCCTTTCTGTTTCCATTTCTTACTGGGGGACAGTAACATGGACTCCAGTGCTAGCAGTCATCACCTGAGTTTTCTCAGTGACCTGGAGCACATTTTGGCTTCAGAGTAAGAGCAGTGCTTCTTCACATGTATCTTGTATTTCATAGTCTGGGAAAGTCTGACCTAATATTTTTTTCCTTTCTCTTTTCTAATCTTATCCAGCCCCAGTTTCTTATCCTTTCTCCTTTACTCACAACTTGGTGGTGGAATCCCTTTACTCCATAGTCCCCTGCCTTCCTATGCTGATCCAGAAGACTGAATTTCTGAAAGTGGTGCATTTGTCAGGGTCAAGTTCAAAGTTGACTGCAAAGAGGCTTCTGGTTTCCTTCACTTTTGCCAGAGCTGGTGGGAACAGTGGGACAGCCCTTTGGTCTGGAGCAGGGCTTCATCCTTCCTCAGCACTATTAACATTTGGGACTGGGTCATTCTCTACGGCGGCATCTGTCCTGCATATGGTGGGACATTTAGCAACATTCCTGGCCTCCGCCCACTCTATGTGTTCATAGCACTCTCTCCCTCTACCTTTCTTCCTCCCCACAATGGCCCCAAGTGAAACCCCTGCTCTGGGGAATGGTTAGGTGAGGCGGTAACAACATTTCATTCTGTCTGTCTTTGTGACATCTAACAGAAATAAAACCAATTCTTTTCTTCTTTGTCTCTTTCTTTGTCTCCCTCTCCCTCTCTCTACCCATTCCCCCTAGCATCTGCAGTGCTTTCTTAGCCGTCACTTTCCCACCGGGACATTTGTGGACTTCGTGAGAGATTCTCAGCAGGTACCTTTGGAGGGCAGATCTTGAGTGAGCTCCTCACACATTTATAGGGGGATGAGAGGGCTCTGCCAGTGTGTATGTCTGCGCCAGAGTGACTCAGTCATAGCCTTCATGGTGTAGGGGCAGGAATGAGAGGGGCTGAGCAGAGAAGTGGGACAGCCAGTGCATACAGTTCACCTGACATCTTTCTACATCTTTCTAAGTACCATCACGTCCTGTGTTTTTTCTTATCCTTGCAACAGTCTGTTGGAAAGACATTGTTATATGTCCCATTTTACAGATGAGGAAGTTGAGGTTGTCAGGGGTTTGGGTTTGTTCAGGTTCTGCAGCTTCCTGTCTACAAAGGCCAACACTCTTTTTACTTATGTCTGATGTCATGTTTTAGCTCCAAGTCCACTGGGAGTGCTTCACTAGACTGTGCTTATGGCTTGTTTGCAGTTCCTCGAACATATTATATGAATCCTTGAATTTATTTGTGTGTTTTGTCATGCTGTGAGGAGTAATCTTTTGATGCCCAACTGGATTCAGTATACCAAACAGCTAGGGTTAGGATTCTGAAGCCCCGTGTGAGCTCTTCATGGAATGGTTTAAGCCACTTGGTCATTAGCCAAGGAGCTATTGCTTTTTTCCTCTCCTCATTTCTAGAGGATTCCAATATCATTGGGTGGTGTTAGAAAGGGGGGATTTGGCCATTCCTTTAATTTGCCACATTTGTTGAATGCCCTCTCTGGGCCCAGGTGCACCTGGAATGCAGGTGTGTGTGACAGAGTTCATCCTCTTTCATGAAACTGGGAGGGGGGAGGGGTGCTGGAGAAAAAATAATAACAAAGCACAAACTGCCCCAATAGGTCTAAGTAGTGTGTAGTGGTTGAGGTTGACACAGGGACCTCCTTAGATGGGGCCATCGGAGAAGACTGCACCACGGAGGGAGATTTGAGGGCAAGATCAGAAGGATGAGCAGAAGCCACAAAGACCCCAGGGCACTGGGAAAACATTGGCTTGTGTTGGGACTGGCAGGAGTCCAGTGGGAAAAATGACTATCAAGTGAAGGCAGAGCAGTGTGAGTGGATTTTGGAGACCAAGCAGGAACCAGTTCAGGGAGGGTCATGGGTGGCAGTGACCACTGCTGTGGTCTGGGCTATAGGAGATCATGGCTTGGAGGTGGCTGATCACGATAGGGGCAGGAGACTAGAGGAAGTTTGTCACTACAACAGTTGTGTGGGGTTGCCATGTGAATCAACTTGGTGGATGGTGGAATTGTTTACAGAGCTGGAGGAGAAACAGACTTGGAGAGGGGCAGGCATCAGTAATTCCACTTCATATGTGTTCCTTTTGAATGTTTGTGAGATGTCCAGGTGGGAGTGTCAGAAGACAGGTAGGCATACGAGTAGGGCAGTGCTGCCCATGTGGGAGCTGGTGTAACCATATTGCAGCAAGGGCTGTGAAGTGAACAAAACCATACAGGGGGAGAGAACTAGAAGAGAGCAGATCAAGGAGGAGCCCACAAAGGGGACAGCAAGGGAATGATGTTTTTGCAGTCAAAAGAGGAGGGTGTTTGAACAGGAGGAAATGGTGGAACGAAAGGGATTAAGGTGAGGGCAGAAGAGCATCACTGTAATGTGCAGGTAAATCTGTGGGTAAGTCATTGTCCACTGAGAGTTAAATGTAAAAATGTAACTTGCCATCATGGGGACCTGGAGACCTGCAGATCATGGTGCTTTGTTGTCATCCTGTGGGATAGGCTGCAGGGGCACTGACAGGGTCAGAGTTCCTGTTGCATGTGGGTCACTGTTGAGGGCACACAAGTTCTCAGTACTGTGTTCAAATGCAGGTAGCACATTTTCTTAAATTTTCAGATGTATCATTGCACCTCTTGTCTTTGGCCATTTTATTTATAATTTCTTACCTTTCTAGAGATTTTGGAAGTTTGTTTGAAATTTCACCATACTATATTTCATGGTTCCAAGATGCACATTTTTTTTCACATTGTAATATATCTGAAATCAGGATGTATTAGAAACAATACAGTTTTAGATCATATAAAATACAGTATGCATGCTCTTTTACTTGTTCATAGTTTAAATGTAATGAGTGACACAGCTGTTAGACATATATTCATTATACAGTTTTCCAGGACAGCTTACGTGGATATAAGAACTTTAAAAGTATTTAAATTTTACTGATAAAGGACAGGAGCAAGTTTGGGAAGAGGTGAATATTGTGTCATCTTTCCGTAGATGGAGATTGAGGTCTGATGGGCTCTCTCAAAGGATGGGTGTACAGCAGAGTGCAGGAGGAATAGTTATTCCAGGGTGCCTCTGGAAGAGGAGGCCACCTGATTCCTGGTGACATTATCCTTCCATTTTCATCAGGAAAAGGTCTTAACACAGAGTAAAGAAGTGTTTGCAGGAAGATGGGAAACTCAGGCTCCAGGTGGGACTGGAGTTGTCAGTGAGGTCATTGCTGACCTTCCCAACGACAGTACAGTCTGGGGTTGGTTTTTTTAAAGAGCATTGTTTGGAAGTGGGACACATCTTCAGCTTATCTAACCTGCGAACATTTGGTGCCCAAAGGGTCCTCCTCGTCAGGTTCTCCCAGGGAGTCTTACTGTTGGCCCCTGGGTATGGTCTCTTACAAGGGTAATTTCTCATAGGAAGTTTTAATGTGTGACTTTCTTTTTTCATTTTGAGAAAAACTAAGAACTACATTATGAGACTTTACCATTCTTAAAGTTGTAACACAAGAGTTTTATCAGGAGTGCTGCTTATTTAAAATTGCTCACAAGAGTGGTGTTAGGATTTGTTTCAGTCGTATGTTAGAGAATAGATGTGGAAAATTTGGACAAGGTGCCCAGGCAGCTCCCGATCCAGGTCTCTAAATGGAAGGAAAGTGTAACTGATGAAAATCTGTTTATGCTTGGGAGGGTTGTAGAATTCAGAATAGCATAGTTGAGACAGGGCCACTGGCAGCACGTGGATGGCAAGCCATCAGCCATGGCCCTTGCAGGGGTAACTGTGCACCTCAGAGTTAGTTTTGTGTGTTTCCTTGGACCCACTGCATCAGTGACCTGGTTCCTGGTCCCCATCCAGACCTCCTGGTTCAGTAACTCTTAGAGCAGAGATTTTCAACCTTTCCCATCTCATGGCACACATAAACTAATTACTAAAATTTTGCAGCACATAAAAAAATAAATTTTTGCTCATCTTACAAAGAAATAGATGTAATTTTGATTCAGTCACACTGGATGGCTGTTGTTTTGTTGGCTGTTGTCATTTTCTTTTATTTGACAGTCTTAAGGGAAAAGAGGTCTGTGTCCCTGACTAAAGAGTCAGGTATTGCATGTTTTAAAGATTCTTGTGGCATACCAGTTGAAAATCACTGTCTTAGAGGAAGGATGAGGAGTCTGTGTTTTTGTGGTTACTATTTGTGAAACTTCAGTTTTTTTTCTTTATTAGTTTCCCACTGTATGTCACTTAATTCCCTCTAAAGGCCGTTCAGGAGAATTACCAAATAGATGGGCTTGTTCTTTCTCTTCATTGGAATCTACAGTTTTAAACAAGCTCCTCCACTGACTTTGATGTAGAACAGTGATTCAGATTGGCAAATGTATTTTATGGTATGCTGCAGAATTTTATAATTAGTTTGTATGCTGTGAAATGAAAAAGGTTGAGAATTGCTGATGTAGAATGCTTTCAGAGCCACTGTCCACTGTAGTGGTGACCTGATGTCCAACTGTCCCTCTGTGGGGTGGGCTTACTTTGTTGGTTTTTGTGTACACTTCAGTACTTCAGAAGACTTCCCCATCCCACCCCCACTCCCGCCTTTGTTTGTCCTATTCTCTCATAGCTTTTTGTTTCCTGTATCCAGTCTCTGATCATTGAGGGATCAAGAAATGAACTGATCAAACAGAGTTAAGCCTCGTACCCAAGGGCTTCCTTGCAGAGATGCTCACATTCCTAACATAGCACGCTGGCTCTCTGTCCTTTACATGTGAGGATTTAAAAATCACTGGTGGTTTGATATTTGCCTCTGCCCTAGGTCTAAGGAGAGCACTTCTGTTCATTTTCATGGAAACAATAAGTGAGTAGTCATGTTAGCACTTCACCACAAGAGCAGTTTCTATAGAAAATCATTCCATGATTATGAATTACGCCTCAATAACTGGAAAACATGGGAAAAGGTTGAGAAGTAAGTATTGGTCCATAATTACTAGTAATCTGAGTATTTGTGTAATTTTAGGACTTTACTACTATTACTCTTTTTTTTTTTCCCTCCATCTGAGAACATGAGTTTATGGGGCCTTTGAAGAATAACTTTTAGTCTAGCCCTGACCAGCGTGGCTCAGTTGGTTGTGCATCCTCCCGCAAGGCGAAAGGCCCCCATTTTGATTCCCTGCCAGGGCACATGCCTGGGTTCTGGGCCTAGTCCCCAGTTGGTGGCGTGCAAGAGGCAGTGCATCAGTGTTTCTCTCCTGTGTCTCTCTTCCTCCCCTCCTTGCTCTCTAAAAATAATTAAGTAAAAATCTTTACCAAAAACAAGAATTAACTTTTAGCCTAAATTCTTACCAGTAGCTATATAAATCCTTCCTATTGCTTAAACTTACCCCCTTTTGTTTTGACAATATATATCATCTGGGAAACATAGCCTAAGCACAAAATATGCTATGTTACAAATATCAGGAAACTGTAAATTGAGAAAATTTAATGAAGTCCTTTGACATCAGGCACAATGGGAGGTATTGCAGGTATTCAGTGAAGGTCATTTAACCTTGTTTCCAAAATGAGTTTCCATTAACCAACAATGTCTTTTCTTTTCTTGAGTGTGGTTAATATTGCCCTTTCTTCAGTGAAACCTTCAAGGTGGAAGCATAAATTATCTCCAGAGACATTCAACTCTTTCACTTCACATAGAGACCCAGTCACTTTACATACAGACCCA
>PVKM010018099.1:13581-25434 GCA_004027735.1 Carollia perspicillata
TTTACCAAGTTATCAAAAACTTAACTATAATAAATATTTTGAAGAATCTGTCTTTAAATATCCATGGTATTCAAGAATATCCCTTAACTAATTACCAATTAGTTAATTGGTAATTCTTTTGAACTGGTCATTTGGTCAATGGGCCTGATGCCTTTTAAGACCCCTTAACTCACTTGAGACCTGCTGGTCTACTTGGCCCATCACCTTGGCTGTTGGGATTGATCCAGCACCTTCTACCTGGTAGGGTTTCTTTGTGCTATAGCAGGTAACCACTCATTTCTTCTTGGCAGACCAACTCCCCAGTTCAGAAGGAATCATCTTGAGGCAGGGTGTAGAGTTGGGGGGTGAGGGTCTGTTCACTTATCAGTCCCCCTGCCTTTGCCCTCCATCTTGCCCATTGAGTTTTCCTCCTTGATTTATCCTCGTTTTCCAGTGTCAGATCACAGCGTTCTGACTGGGAAGATTACTTAGAAATCATTTTGACCCATCTTGAAGTAATTTTAAGTTTTTTTTTCTGTTGAGTTTAAATCTTAAGTTGTAAGGATTTTTTTTTAAAAAAATTGATTAACACCAAAGAAAAAGAAACATTCCTTTCATTTAAAACAGCTAGCTATGTTTCTTACGGTTGATCTTTATCATCCCAAGGGTGATTATCTCTTCTTCCCAATTTGATAGCTGTATGCGTTTAATGAACATTTTCTTTATTTTATGACTCCAAAGCTTTGTATACCCAGCTGTTCTAGGGCCCTTCTGGGGGAATCAGAACAAGCAAATATTGCAGAGCAATCGCTTGTCCCACCTGGTGTTCACTTTGGTGTCATTTTCTAACTTTAACTGGAGGTTCAGGAGAAGTAAAGTTTCCAGGTGGGCCGGGCAAGGATGTCAGAGGTGTGTGGGTCTTTACCCCATCAGAGGCATGGAATTTGGGGTCCGGTTGATCTGAAGAGCTGTCTGTAGGGATCCCAGCCTGATGTGGATTTGGGGCAGTGGTTTGTGTGCTGGGAGGAAGCTCTTTCATCCCCATTCTGCTTTGGTCAAGTTCTGCTTCTTACTGTTTGCACTGGAGTCCTTTGCAGATATTAAAAGCTGTTCTTGGGCACTTAATGAAAAGTAACTTATTTTTCTAGTAATAATGCCAAGATAAACTTCTTATGTACTCCTATGCATAGCTGTGATTATATCCTTAGGATAGAGTACAGGACATATAGAAAAATGGGGGTGGTGTTGATTATTTAAAACCATGTAACAATAGCAACCCTAATAAAAAAAAGGACATGTTAGATTCCTTTAAAAAAATTAAGGAATACCACAGAAATAGAATATTTGCTTTTCAAAATCATTTAATGGACTTGGATAAATGATGGCTGAGCTGTGATGACAAATGATACATTCAAGGGGCATGTGGCCAAATCTAGCAAATAGGGGAGTGGGGTGAGCTGTACCCCCACAGCTGCTAGTTCTGTGTCTTTGTATTTACCTACTGTTACTCATGGCTCAAAATGCTAACATGCTGGGGGGTGGGGGATGTCACAGTTGAACCCAGTGTGACTTCCACACCATGCTAGCCTTTTCTTTCCATGATTAGGAATTACATGTGAGCTGATTTGAATTTCAGAAATGCATATTGTGTACATCTTAAGACTTTTGATGGATATTGTTATATTGCCTTCCAACAAAAGCCACATACCAGATCACCAGCATTACAAGATGCTCCAAAGGCTGTAGGTTTATCACTATGAGCTTTTGATAGCAGAAGATGGTGTCTCATTATTTTGATTTGCAGTTTTTTTCGTTACTGGTAAAAAATTAAAGTATTTACATTTAGAGAAATAACTATTTCTTTTTTGAGTTGCTTAGTTTGCCAGTTTTTCTGCTAGAGTCTCTTAGAATACTTTATAAAGCAAGGTGGGTAGCAGAGTGGTTAGGGGTGGGAGGTCTACTGCTGGACCTTCTGCTCCACCACTAAGTGTACCACCTGGGCAAGGTGCACATCTATAGGCCTTAGTTACTTCTCTTGTAAGGTGGTACTGGCCCTGAGTTAGTTCCTCCCTTGGGAATTGTGTATTAAATGAGCACTGAACACAGAGCCTGGCATGAAGTACTTGAGAAATAAAGACTGGCCAAGAGAAAGAGGAAAAATAATACCTGCATTATTGTTTGCTTTGCCTTGTGTGTTCACTACTTTTTTTCTAGTTTATTGATCGCCTTCACATATGTTCTTATGGCTGGTCCTGGAGGGGAGTGTAAGTGCTCCCATAGTCTGTCCTCTTGCACTTCCCTTAATGGCACAGCCCACCACTGCATCAGAATTGCATGTGGGCCTTTTTCTTTAAATGTTTCTGTCTTATTCCCTGTAAAAGTAAAGGCATGTTCATTTTGGGAAATCTGGGGAAAGTATAAAACTAAAATTAGTAATGCATCCCCTATGGAACTTTACCAAATAGAACTGCTTCTGGCTCCACCCTAGATTTTTAAATCATAGTTTCTGGGACAGAGGAATGGGAAATCTGTATTTGAAGAGGTTTTTACTGGGGACTTTTTAGGAACCACTGCTTTATATTTTTTTCAGGAAGGTCTTAACCACCTTTGCATTACACTTACAGTTTTATTTTTTATCTTTATTTCTTTGTCATTTTCTACTGATTCTTCTGAATTCTTTTTCCCCCATAGTAGAGTGTTTTTTCATTTTAAAAATATTAGATGCTTGTAAAATGTTCAGACAACACATAATTATAAAAATGATCCCATCACTGTCCAGCGATAACCACCAGATAATATTAGAGTTTTTCTAAGAATAGATACAAACATATGGAGTTATAAAGAAGAAATGAATGGCCTTATCATACTATTCTGTAACTTTCTTTTTTATTTTATTTACTTATTTTTAGAGAGCTGGGAGAGGGAGGGAAAAAGAGAAGGAAAGAAACATCAATGTGCGATTGCTTCTTGCACGCCCCCTACTGGGGGCCTGGCCTGCAACCCAGGCATGTGCCCTGACTGGGAATGGAACTGGGGACCTGTTGGGGTTTCGCAGGCCCTCACTCAAACCACTGAGCTACACCTGCCAGGTGTAACTTGCTTTTTGAGCTTAATATGTTAAAGACAGCTTTTCATGAAAGTATAATGAAGTATACTATACAGTATACTTTTTATAAAGTATAATAGTATAATGTTTTACTATTATCATAACAATCTTGTAGGACAGGCCTCTCAGCAAGGCCATTATTTTGCTCCACATGGGTGTTACTAGGGTCTCTTGGAGTCTAATTTTTCATGGCTGTATTATTTCATTAGGTCTCTTGTCATAATTTATTTAATTAGTCTACCTTTGAAAGGCATTTAGGAGTTTTACAATTTTTAGTAATTTAATGAAGGTGTGGTGCCTATCTTTGCACATGCATTTTAGTGCGCTAGTTTACAGTGTTTCCCTAATAAGAAGTCATAAGAAATGGAACTACTGAATCAGAAGACATGCACATTTTTCTTTTTTTATTCCTTCATCCTCTTATTTATACCTTTCTTTAAAAATATTGTATTTATTTTTAGAGAGAGGGGAAGGGTAGGAGAAAGACGGAGAGAAAAATCAGTGTGTGGTTGCCTCTCATGCGCCCCATGCTGGGGACCTGGCTTGCAACCCAGGCACACGCCCTGACTGGGAATCAAACCAGTTACCCTTTGGTTTGCAGTCTGGTGCTCAGTCCACTGAGCCACACCAACTAGGGCCAGAAACGCACATTTTTCTATTTGATACGTGTTGCTTTCCAAAGCCATTCTAAATTACATTACCACCAAAGTGCCTGAGAATTGATATTTCTCTATCTCCTCATCAATACCAGTCATTATGTTTTTATATTGGTCCTACTGATAGCTGAAAAATACCTTTAGCTTTCATTTCATTTCTTTGATGATTAGTTAACTAGAACTTAACAGCCTTTGCGGGGCATATTCATATAGAATTCTCCCCTTTAAAGTATACAGTTCAGTGGTATGTAGTACATTGTGCAGCCATCGTCACCAGTTTTAGAAAATTTTCATCACTCCAGAATGAAATCCTGTACCATTAACAGTTGCTCTCCCTTTCCCCTGATCCCCCAGCTGGAGGCAACCACTAATCTGTTTTCTGCCCCTATGCGTTTACCTACTCTGGACATTTTATGGAAATCAGATTAGACAACTTTTTTTATGTCATGGCACACATAAACTAATTACTAAAATTCTGTGACACACAAAAAAACACATTTTTTTTGACAGCCTAAGGGAACAGAGGTCAGTGCCCCTGACTAAATAGTCAGGTATTGCATGTTTTAAAATTTCTCGTGGCACACCAGTGTGCCTGCCATGGCACACTGGTTGAAAATTGCTGACTTGGCATAATGTTTTCAAAGCTTATGTTACAGCATGTATCAGTTGATGGCCATTTTTAGTTGTTTCCACTTTTTGGCTGTTGTGACTAATGAGGCTACAAACGTTTGTGTACACGTTTTTGTGTAAACATATTTTTTCCATTCTCTTAGGTATATACTTAGGAGGGTAATTGCTGGGTCATATGGTAGGTAACTCAAGGTGTAACCTTTTGATGAACTGCCAGACTTTTTCCAGGGGGCTGCTTAGTTTGACATTCCAGTACTGTATAAGGCTCCCAATTTTTTCACATGCTCACCAAAACTTGTTACTGTCTTTTTTTCATTGTAAACTGGTGGGTGCAAAGTGGTATCTCATTGTGGTTCTGACTTGCATTTCCTTGATGATTAATGGTGTTGAGCGTCATTTCATGTGCTTATTGACCAATTGTATATCTTCTCTGGGAAAATGTCTATTGGTGTCTTCTGTCAATTTTTAATTAGGTTATTTGTCCTTTTATCATTGAACTTCATGAGTTCTTTGTGTGTTTTAGATATAAGTCCCTTATCACATACATGATTTGCAAATATTTTCTCTAATTCCTAGGATCCTCTTTCACTTTTTTCCCATAGTGTCCTTTGAAACACAACAATTTTCAATTTTAATGAGGTTCAGTTTATTTTTTGTTGTTTGTGCTTTTGGTGACATGTCTAAGAATCCATTGCCTGATCCAAGGTCATGAAGATTTACTCCTGTTATCTTCTCTAAACATTTTTATAATTTTAGCTCTCACATTTAGATCTTCTATTCACTTTGAATTACTTTTTGAGTTTGATGTGAAGAAGGGGTTCACCCTCCTTTTTTTCATGTGGATATCCAGTTGTCTTGTCCTTTTCATCACCTTATTTGAAAAAACTGTTCTTCTCTCCATTGAGTTTTCTTGTCGCTAAGGTATAGGACATTTTATATAGTAAGTGCTGTAACCTTTCTGGAAAACAATTTGGCAACATACAGGGTGGGGCCAAAGTAGGTTTACAGTTGTTTGTATGGAGAATAATGCAGTAAACCACAGTACAAGAACAAACTGTGTTTCGTATACTCACAACTGTAAACCTGCTTTGGCCCCACCTTGTGTATCAGGGGCTTTAATTTAAAAATGGTCCTGACTTTGGACTATTTCCATTTCTCAAAAACAACCATTCTCCCGCAGTTTTCCCTTTTTCAAACCTTAATCTTATGTCTTTATGTTAAGAAGTTTTTTATCTTCATTCTAAAAATGTTCTTTATTTTTTATAATACTTTTAATTGTTTCCATCTATTTTTATGCATTCTAATTCATCTAAAATTTAATTTTATATTTTATGATGATGTAGGAATCAATGTACATGGGGGCTTTTTTAGATTTGTATAAAGAAATCTGTAGCTTTATAGCTTTGGTATCTGGCAAGAGAGATTTCTCCCTTTATTCTTACTGTTTTTCACACAAAATCGCATAAAATCTATGCTCTACTTTTGTGGGTGTTTTCAGTGCTGCAGTTCTGTTCTGTATTTTTAAATGGAGGTTCTTGTCTAAGCACTTTTCTTTTATTCTCAGTGTCCTCCTGAGCAGTGGGGATTGAGCAGGGAAGTCTGTACAGTCTGAGGATGCCTCTGAGATAGATTTCAGGCCACTTAGAGTTCATACAACTCTTTCATCTCACTGAGCAACAGTTCAAGAGAGGAGGAAGTTAAATGTACCCTGTGTTTGTAAGCACTTTGCAAACTGAACTAGTGCTGCACAAGTATACAGGTTTACGTGGGGAGGGCCAAACACAGGGCCATGAGGCATGTCTTCTGTTCCATTTTTCTGTTGATTAAGCTTCATCCCTCAGTTTACTTTTGAGACATGTGCAAACAGTGTGTGGAGCTCATTAAGCATCTATAGATAGACAGATAATAGACAACATTTTGAATGTGCTGTATGGTTTCCAACCATGCTATTTCTACATGTTGAGGTTTCAGCATATGGTCATGTATAGTTCGAAAGATACTAATAAGAACATCCCAAATGAGAAACAGCGTGTTAACTTTTAATGACTTAAAAGCAGTCTGTTTATAATTTAATTGCAAGGTTAGAATTTTTTACTTCATTTTTAAGTATGATTTCTGTTTAGTTTGTTTATATCATTTCTGTATTTTAAGAAACAGTAGGCTTGGTCTCTTTGGGTCACTGTCATTAGAAAATAAAGGTGGTGCCCTGACCAAGTGTGGCTCAGTTGGTTGGAGCGTGGTCCTGTACACCAAAAGGTTGCGGGTTTGATTTCTGGTCAGAGCACATACCCCGTTGCAGGCTGGATCCCCAGTCAGGGCGCATACAAGAAGGCAACCAGTCTGTGTTTCTTCCTCACATTGATGTTTCTCTCTACCGCCTTCCTCCCCCTTCCTCTCTCTCTAAAAGCAATGAAAACCTCCTCTGATGAGGGAAAAGAAAATAAAGGAAAGGGGGAAACAACAATTAACTATAGGGTGTGGGCCTTAATTGGGTCCTGATTTGTGCAAAAGAGGTGTAAAAAAATTTTTTTTAACTACTAGAAAAATTTGTGTCTGGACTTAGGTATCAGCAAATATAAAAGAATTATCAGTCATTTTGTTAAGGTATCCTTTCCTCTCTGCTTTCCTATGTTTGAAATTTTTGTAAATGAAAAGAAAAAGACCTAAACAAGGGTCATCTTAGACTTATCACATTCTCTATGTCCATTCCTGTTAGTTTCTGATTGGGCTTTTTTTTTTTTTTCCTTTCCTTAGAATAAGCTGAAGAAGGAGGAAACTTTTAACATCAATACTGAGTGCTTTTGGGAGCGTAGTCAAAAGCTCTACTTATTGAAGCTTTATTTTAAGTTGCAAGAAAAAGAGGAGGGAGGTTACAGTTTATACCCAGCCTCACATTCATTACATATCCCCCACTGTTATATCATATAGACAGAACCTGGAGTAAATAACAAGCCAGATATAAATATTTATCATACATAGTAGAGGACTATGGTTCATACATATGCATGTTCGCAGGAAAAAAGACTGGAAGAAGAAAAACCTATCAGAACTTTAGTAGTGGACTCCTGGATATTGGGATTCAAGTGTTTTTTCTTAGTAATTTTGTTGCTTTGGAAATTGTCTACATTACTTTTATAATCAGGGGGAAATTAATGTAAAAAAAAGAGGCTGTTTGGTCTTAGTTAACTACTACTCAAGTCAGCAAGTTCTGCTTCCCAGCTAGGACTTTGCTTTTGCTTCAGACCTCAGTTTGGCTTCCAGGAGTTTTGGTCCTGATTAAAACCATGCAGCTTTTCAACATGCTTATTTTTTGAGTTTTCATAAAGCTAGAACCAAACCAGAAAACCCTGTAACTTTAAAAGTGAGCTTTGGTTCATTAAGGAATATTTTTAATAGTTTTTTCCCTCCTAATTGCAAGTGTATGGTTTTAATTCTTCATGTGAAAAGTCAGAGTGGTGGTGTATTTCAGAGGAGGCAGTGAGTGTTGTAGAATCAAGTTGGGAATGTCAGAACATCAGAGTTCTGAAGAATGTTGGCTGTAGTTTGTAAAGAATAAGAAGACTCCATAGGTCACCTTTTCTATTTTCTTTGCAGTTGACAGGCACAGTCGGTCTGGCTTGTTCTTTTTAAGGGTTGAAAGCAACTAAACTATTTCTGTATCTTTAGCAGATCATCAGATATTCTTTGAAAATACTATCAGGTGTCTGAGTGGAAATTTTAATGGAAGGAAATCATTTCATAAGCATTAACAGTTAATACTGGTTGGTCGTATTAAGGATAAGTGTCGTATTAGTCTTTTAGAACAGATAATGAATACTGCAGGTATTGTCCTTCTGGTCACAAAATAATGAAATCCAGAAGGTGGCTCTGATTCTTCTCCATCAGATACTTTTCATTTAAATTGAACCATATGAAATTGTCAATGTTTGGCCATTTGGGCCTACAAAAACAGCAGTTTATATGGTTCCACCTAATATAATACACCGCTTTTCCTAACTTGTATATATCGTAGAGCAAGTGGGGTTTAGGTTACTATGAGCAGGGACCCTGAAAAAAATCCTGGAATTTATTTATAAAAAATTGTGTATTCTTATTGTGTTTAAACTTCAGTCACCTTCAAAGTATTTCCATTTGATGCAATACACCTATTGAGACCTTTTTCCACTGCTTAAAACAGTTTTTGAACTTGCCGATTTTGATGCCTTTTAATGCATCTGCCATTTTTTGACTCTTCCACATTGGTAAACATTTCCTTTTGATGACTTTTTTTCATCCAGGGAAACAAAAAAAAAGTTGATCAGGTGAAATTGGATGAATAGGGAGGGTAGGGCACCGGGGTCATGCTGTTTTTGAAAACTCAGTGTGGTGTGGGCAAGTGTGTTCATAATCACCCATCTTGAAATGGGCAAAGGCTTTGAAAGAGTCTTCAAAAAAAAAAATTCACTGAAGCTAAATGCAGCCTCTCTCAACAACACTATCTGGTGCACTGATACAGATGGGTTCCTAGAACACTCACTAGCGGGGGAAGTCTGCACTACCAGGGGCCTACCCTCCATAAGATAATTCCAGGTTTTTTGGGGTCACCCCTCATACAGGTAAGAATAAGTATCATTTTCTTCTTGTGAGACAGCCATGCACAAGTCAACTTTAATCAGCCTTGCTTCTCGGCTGGTTTATTTCTGTGCTGCTTTATCTTCCTTAAAGTCTCTGATGAATTAAAGAGAACCATACCAGCTGCCTTCTCTCTGTGCCATTATTCATTGGTTTTAGCATTTGTTTGAAAAATAATTAATAACATGAATTGGAACTCGAAAAGATTATTAAAATGTTTATTAATTTGTTTTATTTTAGTCTCAGATGCAAACATCAGTGGGAATTGTACCTACACAAGCAATTGCAACGGGCCCCACTGCAGATCCTGAAAAACGCAAACTGATACAGCAGCAGCTGGTTCTACTGCTTCATGCTCATAAATGTCAGAGACGAGAACAAGCAAATGGAGAGGTTCGGGCCTGCTCTCTCCCCCATTGTCGAACCATGAAAAATGTTTTGAATCACATGACCCATTGTCAGGCTGGGAAAGCGTGTCAAGGTAAGTGCCATTTTCTGAAATCCTATTGACAGATCTTAGGATGAAATTTGTCCTTCTTGTTTTTAGGCAGCTCTCTTATTATAGGGTTCCCGTAGCCTGCATCTCCATACACCATCCATTCAGATGCCACTGGAACACTTACCTGCTAAGGAGAAAGGCAATTTGGCTTTATAATAATATTCTGTGACCTTCTACTGGATGAGGCTGTGCCCTACATTTGTTCTCTTCCTCCTCCCTCTGTCATAGAAGACTTTTTAAAAAATATTTTATTTATTTATTTAGAGAGAGGGAGAAGGTAGGGAGAAAGAGAAGTAGAGAAGCATTGATATAAGAGCGAAACGCCGATCGGTTGCTTCTTGCATGCGCCCCAGCCAGGGACTATTCCCGAAACCCAGGCATGTGCCCTGTGTAGGATGATGCCCAGCCAGTTGAGCCATGCCAGCCAGGGCTCTCACAGAAGACTCTTGTTATTTCTTAGGCACAGTCTTCCTTAATTTTAAATGTCTAGATGATGGTTTTCTTTTGGCGTTGTAGCACACACATCTGCATGTACACATCCTTCCCTCAACCCAAAGCATCTCTCTTGCAGCTGTGTCATGTGTTCAGGCAGCCAGGGCTCACTGCCTTGCTCCTCCACACTTTCATCTTGAAGCTAATCAGGATACTGGGTGACTCTTTGTGACCTGGGGAACTCAGCACACCGTATCATCTCTGCCACCTCCTCCCTCCCTTTGAGGTGGTGACTTAGGCACATCATGTGACTCCCCCTTTCCCCTCTTTTACCATAGACCCCCTCGATTCTACAGAAGGAAGTGTTTCTTACTAACTACTATCCTCTAAACTTTATCCTCTTTCCTTTTCTTTCTTGTGCTCATAAACCTTGGGGAGAATCTCTCCCTATCTGCCTGTCTCACTTTGTGACATTTGTGAGTCCCCAGCATAACCCTTGATAGGGAAGCTGAAGAGGGTTATGCCAGACCTTTAGGAAGAAATGGCAATGCCTTAGTATGGAAATGGAGATAAAGACTCAGAGTAACCAGGTTTAATTATCCTTTGAAGTGCTTTGAAAAGTGTCCAGGGGCCCCCTTCAGAATCTCCACAGACTTCTCATTTGCTTCCCTATCTGTATTTCTTCACCTATAGTATTTAGATGGTTTCATCCTGAGACATACTATAACTTTTATTTTAAATAATGACATAACAGAATTATTTATTGTACCTTTCATTCCATTTGTTCAGTTCTTCAGGTCAAATAGCTTTTGTTTTGTTTTGTGGGCTGAACCTTAATCACCATCATTCATAACATTGCTTCTATGGGAAGTTTTTGTTTGGAATTCTCAACAATCAACTTACAAACTTTTTGGAAAACTGCCTGTTTGTAAGTTGAGGACTGCCTGTACTGTGTTATGGTTACACTTGTTACCATTTTCTTATGGAACCTGGCATTATAATTTAGGTGTAATTGAAAGTGTGACGATTTGGATAGAAAAATAACATCTCGTTGTTTTTCTGGTCATAGTTGCCCATTGTGCATCTTCACGACAAATCATCTCTCATTGGAAGAACTGCACACGACATGACTGTCCTGTTTGCCTCCCTTTGAAAAATGCCAGTGACAAGCGAAACCAACAAAGTAAGTGAGCATTGGGGGTAGAGAAGCTTGGAGATGAGAAAATAAGCTATTTCTGAAGAGAATACAGAAGCATAGGTAAGAAGTAGGGCAGAAATTATTACCCACAAAGTATAGTAGCGAGTAGACATACAGTGGAAAAGGATGAAGCAAAGCTAAACGAGTAGACAGTCTCAGTGTGCTCAGTGGGCGTGGTTGTTTTGGAATTTCATTCCCAGCCACCTCCACCCCCCTGCACTAGAAATTAGCAGCAGCAGAGCAATGGGAGAGGATTATCACCAATGTGACCACTCTTCCTGATTCTTGACGGATATTCAGTATCTGAGGATTTGAACATAGCCACTATAATTGCAGCAACTTTGGGGGTAGAGCAAGGGACATTTCTTTTAGAATTGGAAACTCCTAATCCTAAAGTATGTTTGGGGTCTGTGTCATAGACAAGTCAGTCAGGCCAGATCAGTATAGAATCCCACATGTTGACATTTGTAAGGTTTCCATCCTCCATGGAGCTGCAGTTCCCAGTCCTATTTGCATAACTAACAATTTATTCAGCACAGATACGAGTCTCTGCCCCAAACTGGCCGCATTTTGATCATTCCCATTGTTTTGTCATCTTTGGAGTCTTCTTGTAGCCTTTAGCTGATTGATCGATTAAGCAGTGATCCCCACTCAGGAGGCTTGCCTATGGCTTCTAGGGGTTCCCTGTAGGCATCAGAGTAGTGAAAAGAAGTGCATCTCTTCCCAATGTCAAGTCCTTTCC
>PVKM010018100.1:0-25350 GCA_004027735.1 Carollia perspicillata
GGGGGGGTGCTCTTCAGCTCCCCAGCTCCTGTGTACCTGCTCTACTCATTTATTCTGCCTGCTGGCCTGGCCACTGTGGGGTTTTAATACGTGACCCTTGCCGCACCCCCTTCCCTGCATCCTTTCACAGAGCAGATAAACAGCAGAGCTAGGAATGGAACTTGGTTTCCAAGCCAACTGCTTCCTCTCTGGCTAAAGACCAAAATTCTGTGTTCTGAAACACGGAATTTGTAGGTCAGTAGTGAGAATTTATAGGTCAGTGGTGAGATGCACCCTTAGGTGGTAGAGCCTACAGTTTGCACTTTACTAATTAATTGGAAAAGACCCTGCGGCTAATCGTACTGGGGACCTTGTCATGTTTGGGATGCCTCCCCCTCTTGTTTGCTTCGCTTCTATCAGAAGTCAGTTGTCTGTGCTGTCAGTTGTGACGTGCAAGATGGGGGTGCTGCAGGGGGAGTGTTACCACTTATACGTGTGTGGGGGCTGGGGCTGGGTGCAGGTGGGCCAAGAGGGGAGAATTCGGATATCTGTATTAGTGTCAACAATAAAAATAAAGTTAAGAGTTAATTTTTTTTTTTAAATCTGGCCAGGAGAGAAAGGCACCATCCTCAATGAGCATATATTACCTTTTCAGTGAGGCCAATGAATATTTATATAAAAGAAGTAAGGACAAGGCAGTAGGACAAACTATACATGACATTGAGCAAGCCCAGGGTTGTCCTCCCAGGGTCAGAGACTTGAGGACGTTCCCCAGACATCCTCTCCCAGACTAGACCCTTTTTTCTGAATTCCTTCAGCACGATGTCCATGTGCTGAATATTCCCTTGGGTGGCATTGATACGCTACCAACTTTGTCACTGCCCTGTGCTCTGCCCCGTTCTGAATGTGCACTTACCACTCACTGCACCTTTACCAGGGTGGATAAGATGGGAGAAGAGGTTTCAGGGGCTGCCATCTCAAACCCTGTTAGAAGGTTTGTGTTTACAGGGACACACAGGATAATGGGCTAGTCTAGGGCCAGAATGAATGGCTAGAGGAAAATACATTTTTCTTGAGGGAAACAGGGCAATGAGGAATACCCACAACAAAGGGCCTTGTCTGAGCTGGGTCCCGTCTCCAGGGTTTGCCCCAACCATTGGGCACACAAAAGGTTGTGGTCACCCTGAGCATGGATGGTCCCAGACACTACACTTGGTGTCTGTGCAGCTGTGGAGGCATCTGGGAGGCCACTGTGAGAGTGGGCCTGTTCCTGGGCTTCAGGCAGGGAGCCAGGGGCCACCCCTTCTCCAGAGAACATTGAGGAGCTTCTGTGTACACTCTGCATGTGTCTCCGCTTTCTTTGGAATTGTGGCAGAGTCTGGCCCTGCCTGGTCTTTTTTGTGCCTTGGGTCCTAAGTTAAGAATAACTGAAGAAACACGGCCCCTGTTGACACACTTGATAGAGAAGTTGCTGTCAAATGCCTGTTTTATCCTCAGTCACCACTGACATCACACCACGTAGAGTTCCGAGGTTCTCACTTTAGTTTTGGTTGAATAGAGCTATGATCGCTGGAGCAGAAAGAAGCCATTCATATGTGACTATGTGACGACGTGTCTGGTAACGTGCAGATGTTTTTTTGGCAGATCAATGAATATTTCAAGTCTTTGCAAGTAGTAAAAAGGGTTGAATTGAGAACAGAGAAGATTCTGTAGCAAGAGAAAAGTATACCACATTTCTCTCCCAATCTTCCTTTTCTTAAAACAGGTCAACAGAATTCAAACCATGATTTAAATCTTGGATTTGTCATGATCCCCTTAAATCTCCTTCACCACGTATGAGATGTGGTTATGACTCTCATGTATTGAATCTCAGTTTCTCAATCACAGTTTTGAAATAAAACAGGAAGCACTGGGGAATATTTAAAAGTAACAGCAGAATCTCCAAATTGGATTATCGTTCATTTGTAGCTAAAGACATGGGGCTAAACGGACAGAGAAGGTCGTCTTCCGGCTGTGGATATGCTCTGTGTTCTGTGTGGGTGCAGGCTTTCCCCCCACACACCCTCCTACTACTCCCTGCAGTAGGAGTGAGCGGGGTGGGTTCGATTCAGTGCGGTTCCATTCCTTTCCTCCTTGTCAGTCGTTTCTTCACCAGTTCCTCTGTCACAGGCCCGCACCACCCTCACGCCCTGACCAGCAGAGATGGCGCTCGTCCCCCTTGTGTTGCAGGCACTGTGCTCAGTGTGTCCTGGCCAGACGGACTGGCATTCGAGCAGGGGAGACCGAAATGGGTAGTAAATAAAGTGCTATAAGAAGAGAGAAGAGAAGAGATCTAGTTCTGCGTAGAAATGGAACCAAAGGAAATAAAAGTGAAAAAGTGATTTCTGTGCTGGGCCCCGTAGACCAGTTAGGAGAAAAGTATACTGACTCAGCAGGGTTAGTGAGACCGGGATGGTGATGCTGACTAGCCCAGGAATATGCTGAGGGCCGCATCTATTTTTCTGTCTCTTCCTGGGAGAGAGGTGGGTTGAAAATACACTGGTCAGAGGAAGCAGAACTAGGTCCCTAACTGGCTGACTCCTTGGTTGGCATGCCGCCTCCACCAGCCTGCCACCATCCCCTTACCCACTGCTCGGTCCTGTAGCATTATCAAGCCTCTGGAAATTCTCCGAACCTGTGGCTGATGCCCCTTCGACTGTGTCTTGTTACCCCTCTGCCTGCTCTCTACAGTCATAAGGTGCCTTTGATAAGTGCCTATTGGAGATGCCCCCTAGGCATCTGGAAATACAGAAGTGGTGGGCGCTGGCTCAAAGTTGAGGGCTTCTCAGTTTTGTTTTTAGATTTTTCTCTAAAAATAAAAACTGTTCTATATTCTCCCAAGGATGGAAGATTTGATCTGATCTAAATAGCTGGGAGTTCAGTAGTCCCCCTTTATCTTTAGGGGATACATTCCAAGACTTTGAATGGATGCCTAAAACCATAGAGAGTACCAAACCCTTGTCTCTTCCTATACATGCATACACGTCATGTCTTCTCTTTGGCATATCTGAATTGCCAGCACCACTACTCTTGAGCTTTGGGGTCATCACTACGTAAAATTAGGGTTACTTGAGTACAACAAGCACTGTTGATCTGATAACCAAGACGGCTACTCAGTGAGTAATGGGCGGGGAATGTATACAGCATGGACACACTGGACAAAGGGATGATTCACATCCCAGACTGGAAAGAGGAACATGTCAGATGCTACTCAGCACAGCGTGCAATTTGTAACTTACAAACTGTTTTTCCTATAATTTTCCATCTAATATTTTAGGACTAAAGGTAACCGAAACCACAGAAAGTAAAACCATCAATAATGGGGTACTACTGTCGCTCTTTTGGTCAAGGCTTTGTCCTTTAGTTTCTGATTCCTCCAGTGGATCACAAATTTGTAACATTTATGTATCAGCTTTTAACCTGAGGAATCTGGGTCATTTAAGTCATGTTTCTTAAACAAAACATCAGCACTACTTCAGCAGAAAAAATAAAAGCATGGAAAATGTCCTAATGCCCACAAGCCCAAAATTGATACATAGTCAACTATTTAAAATGTCTGTGTAACTACCATATTTTTCAGACTATAAGACACACTCATTCCCCCCTCCAAATTTGGGAGGAATAATGTTGTTAATGCTGCTGTTGAGTTCTGTCTACATTTACATTGGTGAAATATTATGTTATTAAATATTTTACCACATTTTTTGCTTCAAAACTTTTTTCCTATTTTCCTCCTCTGAAACCTAGGTGTGCCTTATGGTCCGAAAATACAATACATGTGCACACCCATCATCTATGCACACACACAGGGGACGGAGGGGCCCTATCTTGCCTTCAGCCTTGGAAACTTAAAACTTGAATAATCTAAACATCTAGATTTCAAATAAAGATAATGCAGAAAAATAATGGGTCAAAAATGATTTTTAAAGAAAATGAAGGAGTCATTTAAATAAAATGTGCCTCTTTTTCACTTGAAACATTTCATGACCAAAATTTATTTATTCCCAACTTTTCAGAAACACAGCCTTTATTTAAGAAAGATACAGGTGGCTTTAAAAGCAAATGCCACTCTTCATTCTAGATGGGGTCACCATGTGAATTTCACTTTGAGGCAATTCTGTTTCATCCATCCCTATCTTCTTTGAAACAATGGAGCTGGTATCTAAAAATATCTAAGGTCCCATGTACTTGCTGGGAGTCTTTGAAGTTAAAGCTGTGACATCCTTCTGGTTTATGGCTGCAGGACGATGCATGTATGTATTGTCTTTGTCAATTAGCTACGTCTGCTTAGTAAGCCTGAAACAGAAATCAGATGATGCTGTCTGGACATATATGGATAAGATTCCTTGTGCAGTAGTAAGCCTGCAGCTCCCAGTGGCTTTCCAGTTTTCCTTCTGTTACTGGTTGCTAAGGTGCCATGGGGTGAGGGCTCCTTCTTCCACAGCCTGTTGCTGAGTTGGGCTTCCTGTGTGGTCGCAGTCGTGCTGCGTGCCTGAGAGAGGCTGTTTCCCCAACACTTTGGAAAAGGGTAATGGTCCTTCAGCTGCTTTTTCTGTGGCAGATGAAGAAATTGTTTACCTTGGAAACAGAAAATTCCCTTCTACAAATCCAGGTGACAACCTTCCTGAACCTCTGTGACAGACAGTGTACATGAATGGAAGTCCGACTTTCTCTGTGTGTATGCTCCCTTTGGTGAAAAGTTCTCATCGTAGTGTATTACTCTTTTCTAGTTGTAGGGAGGCTGTTTAAAATTTCTGGACAGAGAGAATTCCCATTTTTTACAGCTTGGCAATGTCTAGATCCCACTGGTTCACCAGAGGGAAGGGCATGTATTGCCTGGTGGCAGCTCCCTGGTTAGGACAGCATGTGTCAGAAGCAAGAAGGAGATGCAGTGAGGTGGGTTGCTAAGGTACAGGCCGTCGTGGCATGCTCATTTCATTAGCACATTCTCCCCCTCCAGCCTCCATGCTGGTGCTCTTGCATGTCAGCCGTGAGTTCATGATTTGAATGCCCATCTGTAACAGACAATATATGAGTTTCTAATTCTCTTCCCCATGGTCATTTTTTCTTTCCTTTATTCTGAGTCATCTTTGATTAAACAAAACAAAGATGTAACTGTTAATTATGCATCCTTTGAAACAGCACAAAAATTCTCTTTTGGGTATGTGGCAGGGGGTGGTTTTGATGGGCATAGTAATTTCTGATGGGGGTGTTTTAAAACCGTGGACCAGGAAGAAAGATGCTAAGATTCATACGGAACAAAATTTGAGTCTCTACTAAGACAGGAAAAATTGCTTCTGCCTTTTTTTTTTTTTCAGATTCCTCAAACTTTCACTTTCTGCCCTAAACATAGTATTGTCAACACAATTCCATTCAACCATTTTTATTGTTCTCATTAGACACCTTATTAAAACTGAAGTCGTGTTCAAACAGCTAAAATTGCAAACAATAAATGAGGCACTAAAATATTGGCAGGTTGTAGACAGTGTCTGAGCACACTGGAAGTCTGCCACCCCCCTGCTGGCACTTTGAAGATTGATGTGAAGTGGGCCTGGGTGCCATCAGAATTGGCACTCAGCTTTGCCAGGGCATTGGCACACGGTTCTAAGGTAATCCTGAGACTAGTGGACAAGTTGGTACAGGCTGGTGAGTTGGCAGGCCTCCCAGAGAGGAGAACCCCAGCTGATGAGAAATGGGGGTCATTGCAAAAAGGTTGTTTCTATGGTGAGGCCCACCCACAGTCAGATAGGAAGTGGAACAAATATGTACTAGGGGCTAGAGGGAGATTGAAGCTAAGATATAAGTTGAATAAGACCTTGTAAAACTCAAAGACTCACTTTCGGTGTGTCCCATCTATGGGTGACTTGGAGATGCTCTGAAGAAGGAGCGTGTGCGCGCGCGCTCATTTAAGACTTCCGTTCTTATTCCTGGCTCCCGAAAATTAAAATCTTATGCTGGCTTCTTTTGGTGGTACAGGGCCAGGTCTTTGCACTTTCGGTTGGGTGTTTATGGCAACTGTGACTTTGCAACAATTCTGTGAACAAGAAAAAAAATTGTGGGCAAATCGATTGTCTGTAGCAAATGGAAATTCTATGGTGGTGTTTTGTAGGTGGTTTACAGAGTGGTTAGTTCTCTTTTTTTTCTTCTGCAGTTGTTTGAAGAAGCAGGATGCTGATCTAGACGTGGAAAAAGTAAGTTGACAAGTTTCACACTGAGAGCACCTGCCTTATAAATTTAAAAAGATTTCCTGTTGGAACCCAGGACTTGGTCATTTTGAACTTGGCATTGTGACTCTGCGTCCGTAAGTGTCTGAGAGAGAAGTAGAGCTGGAGCTGGTATATGAAAGAAAGTCTTAGCTCACTTAGGTGAGCCTGCTGTTTTCCCCTTTCCCAAGGTTGAATTGTAGTACTCAATTTTGATAAGCATGAGAATATACAGTCACACCTCGGTACTCATCAGCTTCACAGTTCACCAGACCCTGAACTCGTGACAAGAAAAAAATGTTTCAGTCCTCGGTGCTTGCTTGGGACTTCTCACACTTGGTAGAACGTGTATGAGTCACAACACTGCTGCACAAGAGAAAATGCTTCACCGTTTGATACTCATCACGAGTTCCAGAACAAATTAATGATGAGTACCGAGATACCACTATATATTTTAGCTATGTCTTCCACCCCAGAAATACAATGGAACAGTTGTATTTCTGAAGCCTCTGCCTGATGAGGCTTCAGGGATTGGTGAGGGATGGGTAGCGCTCCATCTTCAAACTGGATAAGGGAAGTCCTCTTTAGTCCATTCACTGTTGTTTCTCTCCAGCCTCAGAGGGCTGCTGCTCACCTCTGCCCTAGTTGCACCTTTGAGTTGCAGTCACTGTGTAACAGGTCGTTTTTTCATTCACATAACGTTTGTGGTGCCCATTGGTGTTAGACACCATGCTGGACTCTGTTGAGACAAGAATAAATGTGACAGATGAGTGCACAGGTACTTCTTGTATGTGATAGAGCTGAGCAAAAGGGGCTGCCAAGGCCCAGACTGAGGGCTGGGCTATCCAGAGAAGCTTCCTGATGGAGGGGATGTGTGAAAGAACCATGTATATGTTCCTTCTGCAAACATTTGCTGAGTCTTCTCTGCTTGTACTCCACTCATCCTCCAGATTCCTTGGGTCCCCATGAAACACTGGACTGAGTCTCACTAGCCACCCATGGGATCCTTTTCTGCTCCAGGCTCCACTGCCCAATTCCATTGCCTTGGATGTGATTTGTCAGCAGTTCTGGGTTCCATTCCTCGATTCCCTGGCCACTCAGGGACTGCCACTTCATCATCTGAGAATGACTGGGGGTTATTTCTCGTTTTGAATTTGGGTGTGAGAGAGGTTCTTCTTCCCGAACCAGCACCATTCAGTCTTTCAGTTGGGAAGTACACTATCTGAAACATCCTTCTAGAACAGTTATGAACATCCCTGACCTTTTGGCCCATGCAACCATGTAGCTCCTGCAGAATGGTCTGTGATCTACTTCAGTCATGTAGCTCATAAAAACCAAACTCGGAAAATAAAAGGCCCCAGTCAGAGTCAGGCCAATGGGAGCTTTTTTACACTGAATCCCTGGGTGCTTTAGGTTTTGGCCGTGGGAGCCAGGGTTGGCAAAGGCACTCCCTCTAGGGGAGGAAGGGTAAGTACTGAGCCAGGCCGGACTCGCAGCAGGCTGGAGCCTTTGGGTGCCAGGAGCTGCCTCAGGATAGGGTAGCACAGAATAGCTGGAACCTATGGCGGAGCAGTCCAGGAAATGCCTGGTGCCTGCTCCGGGCTGCAGGGTATGCCCATCTTGTGTAGCTCAGGTCGAGGTGAATCCCGTGACCACGAGAGGGAGAGGTCCAGTTTATGGAGGAGGCAGTTCCATCAACTCGTGTTCCCAGTGCAACCCAATGCCTGGCTCACAGGAATGCTCAGTTAATGTGGTGGGAGGCTCTGAGTGGAATGAATTGAATTCTTGCTTCAGCTCTGCTGTTTACTTGCTCTGAGACCTTAGGCAAATCTTTTTTCCTCTCTGGGCCTCATTTTTCTCATAAGTAAAGTAGTTTCTTTTTCAGGACCAAGTAAAATTCTTCATTTTTTAATTTAAAAACATAAACCACACATATGTTTTGGTTTTCTGATTTGGGCTTCGTGCCCCAAAAGAGTAAAGAGCTGTTAGCCACCAGTCTGAAGAATGCTCAGTGAAGCCCACCACAGGTTGGGAGCTTCTTGAAGACAGAGCTTGTGTGTCGTACCTGGAGGTCCAGCCAGTGTCCGGTGAGGGAATGAACAGTGTGACTGGCCCTTCCATGTGGGGTGGGTATTTGTAAGCACTGCGGGAACTCAGAATGTGAGAAGCTAAAAATGGGGTGGGAACTGTTTTGCAGGCTGTGTGAATTTGAGCTGCCTCTGAAGGGCTCTGTCTGCACCCTGTCAGTGGAGTGGTTAAGAAAAATACCGAACTGTCCTACTGGAGTTCGCTGTTTTAAGAGCTGTATTTTAAAAGCTTGAATTCTATCATCTTTTTCTAATGCTGGTAGAACTATTTAACACAGATGTATCAGCTGTCCTTTTTGCCTTTGTGTGTATTATCTGCCATTGTACAAGTAAATGATAGCAGTTGGCTAATCCAAGTGAAAAAGTCACAGAAGTCATAGTATGTTTTTTTAAGTGAATTTAAAATTTTTCCTTTCAGCTGAATGTTTTTGAAAAGACAACTACGAATGGAAAATTAGCTTTATTTTGACATGCCAAAACTCAAAGATAAATAATAAATTCTGTAATTATTAATTACTATCTATGGTTTATTGGACTTCCACTACACACTGAGTACACCCATGTCCCTTACCATGAGTTGCTCAAGGCCCCACAGTAACCGCAAGGATTCTAATCATTCCTCTCTGGGTGTAGAGCCTTCTCTTTTCCATATTCTATCTTACCTTGAAATTGATACAATATTTGAGACAATGTCTGTGTGACCTTTTAAAAAATGTTTTATGAGTAAGTGATTAAAAAAAGCAACATTATTTTTTAGAGAGGTCTTCCTTGACGCTCTCTCTCTACTCTGGATGGAGTTGCCCTACCACCCACCCTGCACCTCCTCAAAGCTGTTTTGTGCTGCATAGTTATTTGTACAATAGCTGTGATTATCTGTGTTCTCTATTGACGTGTAAGCTTTGTTAGGGCTGAATCCTTACACGTGCTAAGCCTAGTGCCTGACTTCTCCTATGCCCTCCTAAAAGGCTGACCTCAGGCATGAAAGAATGGCATGTGACCAAATTAAGGGGTAATGAGAGCCAATGAAAGCCACTTTGGTAGGTGGCAAAGTAAAAAATATTATTGTGTATGCCAGAAATCATGTTTTCCTTCTCCATCTATGGGTTTTATCTGTGGAAACCATGCTTATTAATAGCATTAATGGAGATAAGATAATCATTCATTCCTTGGCTTTCTCTCCAAAACTACAAAGTTTCAAGCAGACAAATGAATAGATAATTCTTAAAAATGAAGGAATTTGGGCAATCAAAGAGAATCTGAAGATAAAAGAGGGAAGGGTATTAAGAGCACATGGGAAATATTAAAACTTTTTTTTTGCACAGAATCTTCTAGAATTATTGAGGGATACACCTTCTGAGAATGGTTTTCGTAAATGAAATTTAAACATACACAGTGTGCCTTCTGAAAGTGAAACTCATAGTCAACTGAATTTTAAAGAATATGTGATCAGATTATATCAGGGGAACAAAAATGCATTTAAGTAAAACTGATTAAATTGAATTATCTTATTTAGTAATTTATATCATCATTTAAGTGGATTTGATTAATACCTACTGTGGTTATAACTCCTGTCAAAGGGCTGAGGAGAGAGGTTTGGTTTTCATGTGTTCTGCGTGGCTTTGTCTAGCATGATTAACAGTATTTTGGCACCTGCCTTGAGAGAGGCCCCTGTCATTCCTGGAAGTAAGATCAAGAATTCCTGTGTTGCTATTCCAGCTGTTTGCAGGATTTAGATAGTTACCTTCAGGCCACAAATATGGCCACAGATACTGTTGTCTATTTGATGATGGACACAGAGGCCTCCCCTGCAAAAAGTTATTATTCAAAAAGAAAAGCAAATAGAAAAATCACCTCCTCTTTAGAGTTATTTCCTTTTTCAGTGAATCCCTTGAAATGGGTTAGTCTATAAATGTAGAATGTATTTAGAAGTTGCTCCATTTTTCAGTGTTTCTTTTGTTTTCAAAAGTCCCAAGAGAAATTATGAAAATATCTTAGATTCTTCTTGGGGGCCTATAGTCTTGTGACGACAAAATCTGCTTTTAAACAGGTGAGGACTTTGAGACTGCATCTGGAAACAAGCTTTAAAACTATGGGTACGTGATTCCTATACAGCTAGTTGAGAAGTGGAAAAATTAATTCATACAAGGTTTTTCTTTAGTGCGAAGGAGCAGGATTTCCAGGGATCAGAAGGTCAGCAGTGCTTACCTGTGTCCGAAGGCTTGAGAATGTTGGTCACTGGGAAGACACGGGCTGTGTCTGGGTGGGGATGTGGCAGAGGGGTGTGTGCTGGTATGAGGAGGTGGTCGAGAGAATAAGAAGAGGAAGAGAAGAGCAGGATAAGCCTAACCCCCTGCCATCTGTAGAAGCCAGTGTGTCCTGAATGGGGGTGGGGAAGGGCTCACCAGGTGCTGCTGGGGACTGAAGAGGGCAACTCCCATGAGCAGAGGCCCTTAGGCCCTCTCTGATGTACACGCATAGGGCTGCCCAGCCCCAGGGCCCATGGGATATACCAAGGTTAGCCCCAAAGCCTGTACGATGCCAAGTTAGCTTCCATTCTCCATTCCCCTGCCTCAAACTTACACACAGATAGACCCATTCTTCTGGTGATCAGGCATCAGGAAAGACTAGCATCTGTGTCGCCGAGTCATCACTGAGTGAAGGCCAGGCTTCACATACCCTGCTTTCTTGGTGACTGGGGATCAGCAAGGGGAACGGCTTTGGGTTGGGTGGGGGATTGGTGTTTAGGAAGGAGGGACTTGCTTAGAATTCTATTTTAGACTGAAGAGCAAACAGTTTTTAGTGCTGGACCAAAAATAGTGGGTGTGCATCACCCATAATAACTGACCAACTTTCTTTTACATAAATCCCTAGAGTATGAAACTAAGTGCTACTGTCTAAGAAGAAAAAACATGCCTTGTGCAATTGAAATTTCTAAGATAATAAATGATATCTCTTCCTAGACATTATAAACTCAGGGGGTTATTTATGACTTTTGGAACAGCTACAGATAACAGCATTTACATTGTAATTTAAGGAAAGAGTTGGAAAATTGGGGTGACTTGTCTAGTCTGAGATGCAGAACAGACAGTTCATTTGTCTCTCGAACATTAACGAACACCTGTGGGTTAACCACCGTTCTAGTCCACATGTCGACTCGTTTAGTTGCCCTATTTTACAAGTGAGGAAAGCAAAGCTCAACACAAGCGACACGATGTGCCCCAAAACTTAATCTAGGAGGTGGCAAGATTGAAAAGTGGGTCTGGGACTTGGCACGCCCTTCTCTTTCCACTCCACAGCGGATGTTCCAAATATTCATCATCAGCCTCGTATATTTAACTGGTGATTTTATGTACATTTTTCATTTTCTCTTCACTGAATTTAAAAACTTTCTCCCTTATTTGTGGTTTTCAAAATGGTAAGGATGTTTTCATCAAGAGAAATTAGAAAACTTAAAACAGGAACAATCTCTTGAAACCTGACCTGGTTTTAGCAGGTTGTCCCCTAGGTGACAGCATCAGAATGACTTCCAGGGCTGGCATTTGGCAGCAGTGGGCGTCCGGGGAGGCCTGTGGCATACTCATTTTCTCTCCGTGGCCGGTGCCTAGGCTCAGGGATCATTTTATTGTATTCTTCATCTCAGAAGAAGTCATCATTCTGCGGGAGGACAGCAGGATGTTGCCAGGAGAGCTTGAGGAGAGCGGCTGCCCACATTACAATAATCAAGACTAGTGTCCATGACCCTGTGGGCTTTCTCCTGTGGCCGTGAGACGCTGAATGATTTGTTTCCCTGCAGCCAGGCCTGCTGAGTAGAGGTTGGGGCCATTTGGTTGTCTGCCCTGCATAGACTTGCTGTCTGCTTAAGTCTTATGTAAAGGAGAGATTGTTAGTAAAATATGTATAAAGATTGGCTTAATAGATGCTTTTGTCCCTGCCCCCAAACCGTTTTAAAAGCAGAGCTGCACTCTTCCCAGAGTGGTATGGAATAAGCCATAAAAATACATTAGAAGTCAAGCTTTTTCCTTAAAGAAGGTTAATGCTGCCCACTTTTAGCCCACACCAAAATTTCATTTAAGCAGAACACCTTTTGGATTAATTGGTTATGGCTGCCATAACAAATAACACAAATTAGGTGGCTTAAAACAACAGAGATTTATTGTCTTATGGTTTTAGAGGCCAGAATTCGGTATCAAGATGCCAGCAGGACTGAACTCCCTCCAGCGGCTTTGGGAGAAAATCTGTTGTTTGCCTCTTCCAGCTCTCGGTGGCTGCGGGTGTTCCTTGCCTCGTGGCCACGTCACTCCCATCTCTGCCTTCCCATGGCCTTCGCCCCTGTGTGCTCCGTCACATCTCTCTCCGCTCCCCTTTTATAAGGCTCCTGCGATGGCTTTCAGAGCCCACAGGGTAATCCAGGATTAGCGCCTCCTCCCTAACTCTGAACTTGGTCAAACCATACCATACCATGCCAGATGAAGTGATACTCTCAGACTGCAGGGATTAGGAAGGGAGCATCTGGAGGAGGAGGTGGATATTTTTCTGCCTCCACAACTTCTCTTCAGGAGTTTCTACATTTTTTATTTCCTGAAGCGTAAATCTTGCAACCACTTGTTTCATACATTATGTGAGTGAGTTGATTTTCCTGGAAGGGGCCACTTGGGAGACTAAGACCTGACTTTGCCTCCTAGGCCTCCGAATAGTCAAGGTCATGCCTATCTTCTTCCTCAGATTGGGATTAACATAAGGATGAAGAAGTCTGGGCTCTGAGAGTGGGAGGGGGCCTTTGAAATCAGATCTTCTCAGTTTTAAGGGGAAATTGAGATTGGAAATGCAGGATCACCAAAGTCAGGAGCCGAGATGGGACCAGCACTTACTGCTTCAGCCCACCCCTGCTGCTATGTTCCTGTGACCCCCAAGCTATCCTTCATAACGTAAACCCCTGGGTCCGCTTTCATGAGAGAGCTCTTCAGCACCTGAAATCCCATCCCTGTGGATCCTGCTTTTCCAGGGCGACAGCCCTGGTCCTTACAAATATTCTTATGCATCATTCTGGTTACTTCCTCCTAGACGTGTTCCTTTTATGTCATTGCCTCTTTAAAAATGTGGCTCTCACCCTGGCTGGTGTGGTTCAGTTGGTTGGAGCAGCATCCCATAAACTTAAAGGTTGCCAGTTCAATTCCCAGTCAGCGAACATACCTGGGTTGCAGGTACAGTCCCCAGTTGGGCCCACACAGAGGCAAAAGCAAATGATCAGTGTTTTTCTCTGACATCGATGTTTCTCTCCCTCTTTCTTCCCTGCCCTTCCTTTCTCTCTAAAATCAATGAACATGTCTTCAGGTAAGGAAAATTAATTGATTAATTAATTAATTAACTCTCAAACATGAACAGGTTTGCAGAGATGGCTTACCCAGGATAGAGTAAGGCCTCTATGCCTAAAACTATTAGGTCTTAGGAGATGCATGTATTTTCTTCATCATTATATGCTATTCTAATGCAGACCAAGATGAAATCATCTCTCATCGAATTTGTGTTCAATAAAAATCCTTAAGACTTTAAAATATTAATTACTTTAAACATTTCCCCTTTGCCCCTGCCACACGGAAGAACAGGTTTCTGTCAGTAGCAGAATGGGGTCAGCTCGGGATCCAGAATACAGTCCAGACCGGGATCTGGAGAACAGGTAGATCCATGGGCTGGACAGCACGGGCAGCAGGCAGTCAACAGGCAGCAGCTAGGACAACTTGGTAAGGCATAGTACGGGGAAGTTCTTCCGTAGGGAACAGTCTAGAAGGACAGATGTTTAGCAGCAGCATCGTCTGGCTGAGCAGGTCAAGGGGCCAGCTGAGAGGAGTCCTGATGTGCAGGAACGAGACTCCAGCCCGGAAGCAGGTGGAAAAGAGCTGGGTCCAGAAAAACAAGTTGTAAGAGCCAACTGCTGAAATGAGGGTGGGGCCCAAGACAGGAGCTTGAGCCCCAAGAGTAAAATTCCCAGATCTGAAGTCAGGGTCATAGCATTAGTGTGGTCTGTGTCAGTGGGTCAGTGGCCCGGAGCCTCCCCCACTCAGAGCCTGGGGCCAGTGCTACTGGCATAACTTGTGAGCAGGGGTGAGTTGTCTGAGCTGAGCAGATTGGAAGGTATAGAGCAGGTGATGTGTATATGCCTGTGTGTGTGTGTGTGTGTGTGTGTGTGTGTGTGATATTTTTTTTTTACAATTGAAAGCAAGACTTTATCTCTGTTAACACGAGGGAGCAGAATTCTTTGTTGTTGTTTTAGTCAGTTTTGGTAGTCATTCCAGCCTATCGAAGTCTTTTACAATTTCCATTCTTTCTTCCAATTGATTAACTATCCTCTTTCAGCTGTGAATTATTTGTGATTTCCTTAAGCACATCCTGATGAAAACACGAACTGAGGACAGCAGTCCTGATGTGCAAGAACCTCCCTCCAGGTCGATGTTTCTCCCTGGTGTTGGCGCCCTTGGGTGTGGTCATTCGGTCAACTCTGAGTTCACCAAACTGAATTGTCACTTGCCCCAGGATTCCATATCTTGATCAGCTATGCTTTGAGTGGCTTTCAGATGCTTTGCTGGCATCCAAGTGTCCTGTGTCCACCATCTATCGCTCCAATAGTCCTGTGACAATACCCTGAGATAGGGGCACAGCGGAAGTACCCGTTGTTCTCATTGATGTCAGTGGGTTTTGACCCTGAGCCCCGTGTCCTATAGTACACTGGGCAGTAGCCTGTGAATGATTTTCAAAGAGGGACTAGAACCCCATATTCAAGATATGATGTCCTAATCTTCATTTTAAGGGTTCACCTCTGCTAAAGACTGATCTTCCTTTGTGGCTTATGTGTGGTCTATAAAAAGCACTGAAAAGGCTACATACTGTATGATTCCAACTGTTGGGTGAACGCGGCTGCTTCTCAGTAAAGGAGGGGGGCATTCATTAAGTTGTGAAATGTGTCACTATTGAATATAGTCAGAATGGAAAGAGAAGGGAAGGAACTGACATGCTGTGTGGATCATTTATGTGAACAGAAGAAGGAATAAAGTGATAATTTATTCATTCACATAGACCTTCCAGATAAGACTACCAAGACCAAGTGAGATGGTTTCAAGGTCGCTCAGGAGGCAGTGTGATACAGTAGAAAGAGTAAGTGGGCCTCAGGCTTGAGTAAGTCCCGGCCGTGCCACTGAAGAGCTGTGTGCCGTTGGCTGTCGGGGAAGCAGACGGTCCAGTGTAAACTTGCAGTTGCGGGGAGTATGTGAAGGGGGGTGCAGGGTGCTGTGAAGCTTGTATAGGAGAACCCCAAACAGAAGTTAGATGAAAAGACATTGATGAAGAGGGGACATAATGATAATACACCAACTTCTATCTGTTGTTCCCCCTTTCTCTGGTCAGTATTGGTCAAGGACTGGGTAAGTTTCAAGTATAGGGTGGAGTAGATTCATCCTTAGAGTAGAAGGATGGGCAGGAGAAGGTTCCTTTCCACAATATTATTTTTAGCAAACAGACAAAATCTTTATGTTTGGGGAAGATTTTTGTCCATCTTTACAAGAATATTCTGAAAAGTAGACATCCCAGACTGGGGGTAGGGGACATAGTAATTTAATAAACAAAGTAACTGCCACTTTGCCTACTGTACTGTTATCAAATGAGGGGAAGAAAGAGTTTCTGATTCATGCATCGAGGTGCTGGTTATTGTAAAAAAGTACATTTGAGCTCTGGTTGGTGTGGCTCAGTGGTTGGAGCATTGCCCCATGCACCAAAAGGTCCCAGTTCAGCTCCCAGTTGGGGCACATGTCTAGGTTGCAGGTTCTGTCCCTGGTTAGCGTGTGTGCGAGAGGCTACTGATCGACGTTCCTCTCTGACATCGATGTTTCTCTCCCTACCTCTGTCTCTCTCTGTCTCTCTCTGTCTCTCTCTCTCTCTCTCTCCTCCCCCTTCCTCTCTTTCTCTTAAAAACAAAGTCAACTTGATCATGGGAAAAAGTTCTAACACCCCTTAGGTATCAAAAGTGAAATAACCTTTAAAACCTATTCATGAAGTTTAGAAGTTGTCACAGCGATCCATGGTGAAGTTTCCGGTGTGGGGGAGGTTCCATTGGCAAAATGTCAGGAGAGCTTTTTTCATATATAACCCAAGAAATGGTAGAACAAAAAACTTTGACAGTTATCATATTTATTGTATTATCTTGTATTTGAGTTAATAAATATTGGCTATTATCCAATCCAATAACTTTTTCATTATTCAATTTTTACAGTAACTGAGAGGAAAATATAATTAGGCCCTTGTGTTTTCTAAGTAGTAAGTATAACAACAGAAACACCCATAAGACACGATATAATGTACTTTGAAGTAAAAAGCTTCAGAAACTGTTATTTCAGAACGAATAGACCAAGTTTGTCAGGGCAAGAAAAAATACTTGTTTGTTTTTTTATTTTCAAGTCTTTTTTTTTAATAGACTTTAAGTTTTAGAGCAGTTTTAGGTTCACAACAAAATTGTGGAGGAGGGGCTGAGATTTCCGTATACCCCACCCCCCCACACGTGCACAGCAGCCCCCACCATCAACCGTCAGCACCAATGTCACCAGCATTACAGCTGGTGAACCCACGCTGACACATCCTCGTCACCCGAAGTCCGCAGTGTACACTAGGGCTCACTCCTGGTGCCGCATACTCTGTGGGCTTGAATAAGTGTGTAATGGCATGAATATACCATTATAGTATCACACAGAGTATTTTCGCTGCCCTAAAAATTTTCGCTGCCCTCTGTGCTCCGTCCACTTATTCTTCCCTCATCCTAATCTCTGGCAACCAGCTGTTTTTTTACTGTCTCTATAATTTTGCCTTTTCCAGAATGTATTTAGGATCACACAGTATGTAGCCCTTTCAGATTGGCTTCTTTCACTTGGTTATGTGCGTTTAAGATTCCTCCATGTATTTTTGTGGCTTGATAGCCCATTTCTTTTTAGTGATGAATAATATTCCATTGTCTGGATGTCCCACAGTTTATTTATCCATTTATCTCTCTTCAACAGGACTTGATTGCTTCCAAATTTTGGCAATTATGAATAAAGCCGCTATAAACATCCATGTGCAGATTTTTGTGTGGACATAAGTTTTCAACACTTTGAGTAAATACCAAGGAGCATGATTAAATGCTTGTTTTTTGTTGGAAATTGATTTTCATTTTCTTTTGAGGGGCATGGAGCCCAAATCAGTGCATGCCATAGGCCTGTTTATATGTAAATTTTAGGCAGCCATCATTTCACCTGATCCTTTAACCCATGAGCATCCATTGCTGTATCTTGGTTTAGATTTGAGATGGTCAACAGATGGATAGAGTTTTGCATTTTCTCCTATGTCACTATATCCACTGATCCCCTGACCACCGAGAGCTCTCTCGCACAAGCTGAAGGAATTGACCAACTTGCTTTTCCCCAGAGGCCCTCCTTGTTTCTTTTTCTCTTTTCCCACAACTGAGTCAGGTTCTTGTCACCTCTCATTTTGGCATCATCTTCGCTGGCCTGGTATTTCAGCCTTGTCTTGCAGTCCCCTTGTTCATTGCTGATTTTACACTTCTGGGTTGCAGTCACGCCCTGAGCCGGGCCCCTCACTGTGGCCCAGCACCAGGCTCCTCCCAGGGCTGAGGCTGGCGCTGCCCCACAGTGTCCTATCACATCTTTGCATGAACTTCCCTTACTTTTCTTATTTTTTTTTCCTTCCTCATTCTTTAGTATGTCTGTCGTAATCAAATGAAAACAGGCCCATTAAAGAGAAAATGGAGATGCACTATTCTGTTTCCAGGTTGTGTTCCAGATGGTATGAAACAGTTTTTGAAGAAAATCTAATTACCTAGACTCATATCTCCAGGACAGTAGTTACAACTTATGTATTTTTTCCACAACTAGTCAGTTGTGGGAGAAAAACTGAAGTAAAAAAAAATTGCCAAATTCATTTGCTTTTGAAATTTCTAATCAGTTTTAAGTGTTGAGTAAGAAATAGGAGCTTTTAGAATAAACAGTCCTGAAATAGAATAAATCTGTAAGAGCTCTTATTTTGTCTAAATTATGGCTGTGGTACAAAGATCAGGGATTCCTCTGGGAATCTAACTAAGGTTAGAGCTGAATGGTGATCTCAGAGCTTACTCTTAAAAAGGAGGAAAAAAAGATGAAGACTTATGCCCAGATTGGGAGCCTGGGTGTCTGAGAGATGGGGGGACCTGAGATTATTACTATTATTATTATTTTTTATTCTCGCCCAATGACGTTTTTTAAATTGCTTTCTTTAGAGAGAGGTAGGGAGAGAAACACTGATATGAAGGAGAAACATTAATTGGTTGCCTCCCATATGTGCTGGGACTGGGAATCAAACCCACAACCTAGCTAAGTACCCTGACCAGGAATCAAACTTGTAATCTTTAGGTTCTGGGACAATGCTCCAACCAACTGAGCCATGCTGGCCAGGGCCATCTGAGATTATTTTAAAGGAATGAGGAAAGGATGGTAGTTACTCGATGGAGCAAACAGCAAACTTGGAGACCCTGCAGCTGGGTCAATGTGGGAGGTCCCGGCCGACATTGCTGCTTATGGCTTCTTCATATAATTTAGCAAATGGCTATTGCATTCTGAGGGGCATTTCAGGCCCTCTTGCAATGCAGTTGGCACCACCTTCTGAGAGGTGTCATACACAGTTAGCCATCCCATCAGTGGAGGTCTGGATAAATGCTCCAGGTGAGTCCATGTAGAGAACAAAGGATGTCATGTTGGGTGTTCAGTGGTCACCATGTGTGCCTGGACCAGAGAGTCAGACAGAGCAAGCACTCGGTCTAGAACTAGAGTCCAAGCTGAGGTCTCTGCCGAGGGTCTGAGGGTTGGCAAGGAGGTGCTGAGGTGGGTCCAGAGCTCAGGGTAACATGAAAACTAATGACGATGGTAATGTGTACAGAAGAATATATATGCATGCAAAGGAATGTGTATGTCACAAACATATGTGTATGTGTATATTGATAGATATGTATGTATAGCTATACACACACATACACACATACACACACAAAGGGTAGTGGAGGGAGAAAAATATAACCCCTATCCATATCCATTCTGCAGCTTAAGAACTAGAATCTCACTAGTATCTTGGAAGCCCCTATGTATTCCTCCCTGGCCATACCCCTCTCCTTGAAAAGGAACCACTGTTCTGAACTTTGTGTTTGTCATTTCCTGGATTTTCTGTGTATGTATGTTTCCCTAAGCAATCTATTATTAAGTTCTGTTTGCCTTGGGGTTATGAATAAATGGTATTCTTGTACCATTTGCTTTTTTCAATCAACATTTTAAAATAAGATTCATCTCTACTGATGCATGAAGTGACATGCATGAAATTCATTTATCTTCACTGCTCTGTGGTCTTGTAGTGCATGAACATACCGCAATTTATTTATTCAGTGTTCTCTTGATGGAGGTTTGAGACATTTTCCAATTTTGTGCTATTTAAACACTGTGGCTCTGTACATATGCATCTTGCTGCAAACAGCTTCTCCAGGATAGGTGCATAAGAGTGTCAGAATAAGTGCATCTTCAACTTGACTGAATAATACTAGTTTTCCAAAGTGATTATATGTAGACATTCCATTTGAGATTCCCATGAGTAAACAGATTAAATTTTAAGATACGGGAAGTCCAAAGAAAATGTGAAATGCAGGATTAGCTATCAGAGAGGAAGAGGATGTCCTCAGGGTCTCACAACTCCCTATCGAAGTGTGGGGGAGAGAGCGAGGGACATGGAGAGAAGTGTAGGTTCTAAACGACCATTGTCCTTGCGTGAACGTGGTCACACTGTCAGGGAGCAGATCCCACCTCAGTAAGGATCAATACCCAGTTCTCTTATTTGTACTCACTTTTCTCCAGTCAGCAACAATCTTTAGTTATTACTCCATATAATATTATCATACGTATAATAACTAAAGATTATTGTTTTCTGAGGAGCAGATAGGTGCTGCCAGGCAGTTACGTGCTCTTTCCGCATCAAGCTGATTGTGGCGCGGATCCTGATAAAGTTTCCGAAACAGACAGCCACCCAGAGGCACACATGTGTTTCAGAGATTCTTTCCTCCAAACACAGGAGACTTTTCTGACAGCCATGCTCTGTGTTTCAGAAACTCAGTGAGCTTACAGGGTTTGTCATTGTTGTTTGATGAGGACTCAGAGCTGCTTTGTACATTGCTCATGCACTTGACCTGAGAAAAATGAGTCTATGCCATTTAGAATAGCGACTTAACTAGGAAATATGACACAGTCCTGAGGGGGAATGTTGGCTTCGTTTGTGAGTTCTGACCACTCTCATATGTAAAGCTAATAGGATTTGTTTTCTTTTCAATGAATTTGCATTCTTCCAAATCTAGATGTTAACTTCTTTGGTTGACATTCCTATGATAAAAGTAGAGCATTAAACCATTAAAAGCACATGTTCTCTGGTGTCTCAGAAGTGCAGCTTTTTTTAACTTTTTTATTTTTGGGTCACCCTTCATTAATAGCATTCATCAGATTTATCTGATTCCAGGTCAAAGAGTTCAGTAGTGGTGGCATTTTCAAAATATTTTAATCATAGTTTTCCAGCAACTGTCAGTTGGTAGTGTCTATTTGAAACTTTCAGTAGTGACATTACATATTTGGAAAGGCAGCATGTATACTGGAAGTAACACTTGTGCTTTGCCAAAAACTTTAAAAGAACCTGAGTATTCCAAAATTGAGGTCTCCTTGTGTAAGCTGTGACATGACTACCGCATGTCTACTCGCCGGACTATTATATATTAGTTAAAACGCTGATTATAAAATTTGTTAAATAAGCTGGACAAATGTTTATTTAGGTTGTTAAGTAGAAAAAAGCAGGATACCAAAATGTCAATGGAATATAATCTTAAATTTGAAAGCAAAATGCACGTGTGGGAAAAGCCTACAAAAATTACACCAAAATGCCAACAGTTGTATTTGAGTTATGAGATTATAGGATTGTGATCTCAATGTTTGTTAATATGGCCACATTACTTTTATGATAAAATTAATTAAAAGGATGGACTTCAGAGAGATTAATCTAGATTTGAATTGCTACTCTACCATTAGTTAACCAGCTGTTTGACCTTAGGCAATCTACTTAACTGGCTTCCTGGGGAACTAAAGACTGTGTATCTACCCTCACAGAGTGTTGTCAGGTCAAATGAGGTAATAGTCCTAAGCCACACCCCTACCCCACTGCAAATAGGTAGCATGGTGGTTCCCACCCCCGCAGCCTCCCCTTCTCTGGTGAGACAAGCTTTGCCCAGCACATACCCAGCAGCCATGAGCAATGCTCTTTTAATATCTCATTTCTATTTTGTCCATTTGGGGCCTCTCCCTAATCTCAGTAAACACTTTTGACCTCTTGGAGCTTCTGTTTTAGCAGTGACAACTGATGGTTATTTTAGAGAAGTGTTTGATGAATATGACTGCTTGGCCTTATGTGACAAGAAGGGAAGTTTGAAGAACTGGACTTCCTAAAAGTCCCAGAATTTCACCTGTTCAAATATATGTATTCGATACAGAAATACACTTGCTAATTTGAGAAGACCCCTTGTTAACCTCCCTTGGCTAGTGAGGAGAGAACACGTTATACACTTGCTGAATAAGCTGGTGATTTTCTTGGCCCTGAAAATCTATCTAAGAGACAGGTACACACACAGCTGCCCCTTGAACGTGTAGGGCTGGGTGCACGGACCACGCCCGCTCTGCCCCTGCAGTCAGAAATCCGAGAGTAACTTTTGACTCCCCAAACGCCTAATAACTAATAGCCTATTGTTGACTGGAAGCCTTACTGATAAGATAAACAGTCCAGTAACACATTTTCAGTATATATTATATACAGTATTCTTACAATAAAGTAAGCTAAAGAAAAAATGTTATTAAGAAAATCATAAGAAAAAAATATAGTATTTCTTGAAAAAAGTTTGCATGGAAGTCTAGTTCAAACACATGTTGTTCAGGGTCAACAGTAACATGTAAGTGTTCTGCCAGGATCCCCAGGGGCTGTGTGTAAGCTCAAAGATGTTAAATTGAGTTTTCAAGACTTTGTGACAATATGAGATCGTCATGTTGAGCATTTGGTGTAAATAGGGACAGAGTTGCTCTATGAGATCCTAACTTATTTCAGGGTAAGTTTACTTGGGGTGGGGAAAGGAAAATTCATTCTGTGATGTAACCGCCAGCTGCAGGTTGGCCAGACACTGGAAAATATAATCTTGCCCTAAATTTAGGGAACACTTTTAACAAAGGTTCAATAAAAGATGGCCCTATTCACATGGACCCAAGTTATCCCATCTACTTGGACCAGGACTCAGAGTATCTAAGGTCTCCGCCAGACTCTTAGATTTACAATCCGACACAGGAGTGCATTCCTGACCTCCTTCCTCAAAGCTAGAGTCCAGGTCTCTGAACTCTCAGTTCATGTCTTGCCCAGGAGAGCAGACTTTAACTGGTCTTATGAAAGTCACTGGAAATATTGAGCCTCGTGTTTATTATAAGAAGTTTAATCTCCAAGGGCCCTTCTAGATCAAAAGTCAAAAATTCAGTAATTCCTTTTGGCATTTTATTCTTTCTTCTTCTTCATCTTTTTTAAAAGTATCAGTATCTTGAGAAGTACAAGTGATTGAACCATAGAACATCAACTATAAATTCTTTTTCCTTAAAAGTGTCAGGCCCTGAGTCAAGCCCCTGGTCTTCCACAGATGGCTTGGGGAGATCAGGAACTTGGCTGCTGAAGGCCACGGTTCCCCGTGGCCCAATTTACTTGGCCACACAAGGGCCAAAAATGGCATGAGGCAAATTGGAACGCAGCGGCAAGAACTTTTTTCAGTGAAACAGGTTGTTATTGGTGGAAAATGAAGCTAAAGAAACAATTCTATGTATAATATTAACAGAAAAGGATAAAAACAGGAGTAAACTTAACAAAAACCAACTGGTGCTATCTCTGGGGACAGTGGAGAGTTATGGGTGCTGGCTCTCCCAGACAGTTCCCCAGACCGCACTCTCTTTTTCAGCCCTTATCATTACCCAAGGGGAAATGCTGTATCGACTTGTGCAATTGTTGTTTAGCATCATCAGGACGTGGATTGTAGTGTTGATTTACATTTAACGAGCCAACAACACTCCTATGCCCATTTTATATGTCTGGTACCAAGCATATCTTCTTCCCACTTTGGGTGTATGTACGGTGAAGTCCTGATTTACAGGGCCAGATTAAATCTCAGGAGTAAGATGTTCACTCAGAAAGCTGTGAGTTTTCTTTATCTTTGTTCCTGCTTCCACTTAGGGTGTGATGAGGCATTGAATCCACCAGACAGCAGGGGGATCTATGTAATGAATTTTTACATGCCCTGGTCATTTTAATGTAATCGTCCTTCTTTTAAAAGGCTTCATTAAGTTTATTGTTAGGATTGTAAAACTGCCTGAGCGATAGAAAAGGGCTTTTCCCATTTGCAGAATTCAACAGACAGTTTCTTAATTGCACTGCTTTAGGTGAACAGTGATTAAGTGGGTTGGGAGAATATGCAATATTTATTTATAGTAATATAGGCATGTCATGTATTTATAGTCATTACTGCGCAGTCTACTTGATAACATCCTTCTGGGGGAAAAATGTCATGACTATTAAAAGTAGCTCCTGTTTTGGGAAGGTCTTTGAATCTAGCTGTGAATATTAACAGATTCAGGCACCCTTGTACTGTAGCACCATACACAGTAAGCATTTTGCAAGGAACCTACCTGTACTTGTGAAGTTCTGAATATGCCTTTAACTTTTTAAATTTAAAATGTTTGTGTTAAATATGTTGGCCAATGTCAGTAGCCTTTGGAGTGTTAATGACATATCTTACTTTTTTTTCCATATCTTACTTTTGATAAGATGAAAGGAGAATAACTTTCATGGTTCCTAAATTTTGTAGTAAGTACAATTTTAGCAGCTTATTCCTAATGTGCTCTAACATGGCACATTTATCAAGGAGATAGAAAAGAAATTTCCTATGAAACACTCAGGATGTTAATACCAACTAAGTCACTGTTTGGGGGCCATTTTGAGACCCAGATGAAAACCAGGAATCCTCCATCCAGAAAAAAATGTACAGACACATCCTCACAAAGAGATATAGTGTGCTACCTCAGGGCTACGGGGCCCGGAATGCTTCTTCCTGGATTCAAAGATGTGAATCCGTGATACAGATGGAATTCGTACAACCAACCCCTTTGTGTTCGTGCCCCCTCCCCATTCCTAGGCTCTTTCTGGCCCATGTCTACAAATCTGCTTTTCTTTATACCTTTTTCTCCATCAGGCATTTTTACTCAGTATCTTCATTACCAGTTCAGTCTAAATGTGACAGAAACTGAGATCCTTTTTCTACCACCACTGATTTCTAGCTCCTCTCATTATTTCCTCAGCCATTATAGGTCGTCATCAACTTCTTCTGCCCTGTCTCCCCAGAAGCTAAGAACATGCATGCTCTCTTACTCCAGGCATCTAATAGATTGATAACTTTTTATCACACGTTCTGTCAAGAGCTACCTTTTTCATGCTTTCTGTTTATCATCACGACCATGGTGCCGGCCTCAAACGCCTGCCCTTTATTTAAACTGTCCCAGCCTCCACTCCCCTGCACTCCCTTCCCCAGCACCAGCCTGCCACTCATCCGGGGCTCTCATCTTTCCTGTATGTGGTCCAACTCACGAGGGAACACTTTTACCTTGTCCCCTACCTCCTTGGCCGCCTTGGATGGTTCTCTGTCACTGCACACTGCAAATTCAAAGTCGCCTGCCCCTTCAGGCTCTCCTATTCTCATTTCCCCCAGAGACTATTTCTTTCCCCAGGTTCCTCGAATGTCCCTTCCCAGCCCCTCCCCTCCCGTCTTTCTGCACCACTGACACTCTGCGCCTCCACCAGTGTGTCTAGGGTGGATTGTCAGTCTGCGGACAAGCGGAGGCTGGACCTCTTACACTTCCTGTTCACAAAGTCACTGAACCCACAGG
>PVKM010018101.1:0-25322 GCA_004027735.1 Carollia perspicillata
AAGAGGAATTTAACATTAAAAACACAATACCATTTACATTAGCACAACATAAAATGAAATATGTACAAATCTATATGAGTAAAACTACAAAACTCTGATGAACAATATCAAAATACAATACATGCAGACCTCTTTCATTTTCATGGGCAGACATATTCAATATTATCAAGATGTCCATTCATTTCAACTTGATTTATAGATTCAATACAATCCTAATCAAAGTATCAACAAATCATTTCATACACACTGACAAACAGACTTTAAAGTTTATATGGAGAGGGAAGGATCAAGAATAGCCAACATAATATTGAAGAGAATAAACAGAGTTGGAGGATTGATGCTGCCTGACCTCAAGAACTACTAAAAAGCCACAATAATCAAGACGGTGTGGTACTGAGGTAAAACTAGACAAATAGATCAATAAAACAGAATAGGGAGCCCACAAATAAACATATGTAAATACAGTCTTTGATAAAGTAACAAAGACAATATAATAGAGCAATGGTAGTCTTTTCAAGAAATGCTGCTGGAACAACTGGACATCTATATAAATTTCTTTCTTTTTTTCCCCATTGTTGTTCAAGTCCAGTTGTTTCTATTCCCTCCCCAACCCCCCACACTAGCCATCTCCACCTCCCACTCTCCATCTTACCCCTCTTTGGCTTTGTCCATGTGTCCTTTATACATCTTCCTTGATGACCCTTTCCCCTTGCCCCCCTATTATCTTTTCCTACCTCCCCTCTTGTTACTGTCAGTTTGTTCTTAATTTCAGTGTCTTTGATTATATTTTGCTTGCTTGTTTGTTTTGTTGATTAGGTTCCATTTATAGGTGAGGTCATGTGATATTTGTCTTTTATCACTTGGCTTATTGCACTTAACATAATGCTCCACATTTCCCTCCATGCTGTCTCAAAGGGTAGGAGCTCCTTTTTTCTTTCTGCTGTGTAGTATGGTAAATGTACCATAATTTTTTGAGCCACTCATTTACTGATGGGCATTTGGGTTGTTTCTAACACTTGGCTATTGTAAATTGTGCTGCTATGAACATTGGGGTACATAGATTCTTTTGAATTTCTCTTTCAGGTTTCTTACAGTATAATCCCAGCAGTGGAATTGCCAGGTCAAAAGGCAGTTCCATTTTTAGCTTTCTGAGGAAATTCCATACTGTTTTCCACAGTGGCTGCACCAGTCTGCATTCCCACCAATGGTGCACTAGGGTTCCCTTTTCCCCTACAACCTCACCAGCACTTGTTCTTTGTTGATTTATTTATGACAGCCATTCTGACCAGTGTCAAGTGGTTTCTCATTGTGGTTTTAATTTGCATCTCTCTGATGGCTAGTGAAGCTGAGCATCCTTTCATATATCTCAGGGCCCTCTGTATGTCTTTCTTGGAGAAGTGTCTGTTCCGGTCCTTTGCCCAATTTTTTGGGGGGGAGTTGTTTGTCTTCCTGAAGTGTAGTTGTGTGAGTTCTTTATATATTTCAGAGATCAAAACCTAGTTCAAGGTATCATTTGCAAATATATTTCCCATATAGTTGGTTCCCTTTTCATTTTGCTGATGTTTTCTTTAGCTGTGCAGAAGTTTTATTTTGATGAAGTCACATTTGTTTATTCTTCCCTTAATTTCCTTTGCTCTAGGGGACATATTGGTGAAAACATTGATGTTTGGAATATCTGAAATGTTCCTCCTTATGTTCTCCTCTAGGACTTTTATGATTTTATGACTTATATTTAAGTCTTTTATCCATTTTGAGTTTATCTTTGTGTATGGTGTGAGTTGGTGGTTGAGTTTCTTTCTTTCTTTCTTTTTTTTTGGCATGTAGTTTCCAAATATCCCAACACCATTTGTTGGTGAGGCTATTTTTACTCCGTTTTATGTTTCTGCCCCCTTTGTCCAATATTAATTGAACATAGAGACTTGGGTTTGTTTGTGGGCTCTCTATTCTGTTCCATAGGTCTACATGTCTGTTCTTATGCCAGTATCAGGCTGTTTTGATTACAGTGACCTTGTAATACAGTTTAATATCAGGTATGTGATCCCTCCTACTTTGCTATTTCTCAAAATTGCTGAAGCTATTCGAAGTGATTTACGGTTCCATATAAATTTTTGTTTATAGAAATGTTTGTTCTATATCTGTGAAATACATCATATTTTAAAAAGGATTGCATTGAATCTATAAATTGCTTTGAGTAGTATGGACATTTTGATGATGTTAATTCTTCCAGTCCATGAACATGATATATGCTTCCATTTATTTGTGTCTTCCTTAATTTCTTTCTTCAGTGTAGTATAGTTTTCTGAGTACAGGTCTTTTACCTCCTTGGTTAAATTTATTCCTAAGTACATTATTTTTCTTGTTGTTATAGCAAATGGGATTTTTTTCCTGATTTCTGTATCTGTTATTTCATTGCTGTGTACAAAAATGCCTTCAGTGTCTGAATATTGACTTTGTGTCTTGTTTTTTTGCCAAACTTACTTATTAGGTCAAGTAATTTTTTGGTGGAGTCTAAAGATTTTTTATGTACACTATCATGTCATGTGCAACCAATGAAATTTTGCTTTCTCCTTTCCAATTTGGATGCCTTTTATTTATTTTTCTTGTCTGATCTCAGTGGCTAGGACTGCAAATACTATGTTGAATAGAAGTGGTGAAGGCAAATATCCTTGTCTTATTCCTGATCTTAGTGGGAAAGCTTTTGTTTTCTGCCCATTGAGTATGATGTTGCCTGTAGGTCTCATATATGACCTTTATTATGTAGAGGTATGGTCCCTCTGGCCCACTTTGCTGAGTGTTTGTATCATAAGTGGGTATTGTACCTTATCAAATGCTTTTTTCACATTTATTGATATGATCATGTGATTTTTGTCTCTCCTTTTGTTTATGTGATGTATTACGTTTATTGATTTGCAAATATTATACTATCCTTGCATCCCTGGGATGAATCCCACTTGGTCATGGTGTATGATCTTTTTAATGTATTGCTGGATGCAGTTTGCCAATATTTTGTTGAGGATTTTAGCACCTATGTTCATCAGTAATATTGGCCTATAGTTTCCTTTCTTTGTTGTGTCTTTACCCAGCTTTGGTATTAGGATGATGTTGGCCTCATAAAAAGAGTTTGGGAGTTTTCCATCTTCTTGGATTTTTTGGAATAATCTGTGAAGGATAAGGTTTAGCTCTCCCTTAAATGTTTTGTAAAATTCTCCTGTAAAACTTTTTGGTCTAGGGCTTTTGTGTGCTGGGAGTTTTTTGATTACTACTTCAATTTCACAAGCTGTTATCATTCTGTTCAGGCTTTCTGTTTCTTCTTCATTCAGTATTGAAAGAGTATATTTTTCTAAAAATTTGTCCATTTCACTTAAGTTTTCAAATTTCTTGGCATACAGTTCTTCATAGTAGTTTCTTACAATCTTTTGTATTTCTGTGGTATCAGTTGTAATTTCTCTTCTTTCATTTCTGATTGTGTTTATTTGGGTCCTCTCTCTTTTTTTTCTTGGTGAGTCTGCTAAAAGGCTTGTTGATTTCATTTATTTTATCAAAAAACCAGCACCTGGATTTATTGATCCCTTCAATTGTTCTTTTATTCTCTACTTCATTTAATTCTGCTCTGATTTTGGTTATTTCCTTCCTTCTACTCTCTCTGGGCTGTCTTTGTGGTTGTTCCTCCATTTCTTATAGATGTAGGGTTAGGTTGTTTATTTGACATGTTTCTATCTTTTTTAGGTAGGCCTTTATTGCTATGAATAGCAATATTCATTGCTATTATTCATTGCTTTATTGCTGCCTTTGCTTTGTTCCATAAGTTTTGGACTGTTGTGAGTTCATTTTTGTTTGTTTCCAGAAACTTTGATTTATTTCTTGATCTCACTATTAACTCATTCACTGTTTAATAGCATACTATTTAATCTCCATGAAGTTGAATGTTTTTGAGTTTTTTTCTTTGAGGTTGGTTTCTAGTTTCAGGCCCTTGTGGTCCAAGAAAATGCTTGATATGATTTCAATTTTCCTGAATTTGTAAAGGCTTGTTTTGTGTCCTATTGTGTGGTCTGTCTTTGAAAATGTTCCATGTGCATTTGAAAAAAATGTCTATTTTGCTTCTTTGGGATGAAAGGCTCTCTCTATATATGAGTTAATTCCATTTGATCTAGGATATTTTTCAGTGCACAATATCTATGTTGATATTTTGTTTGGAAGATCTGTCCATTTTTGACAGTAGGGCAAAAGTGTGTTACTTTTTATAGTAAAATTGTGTTACTGTCTATATCTTTCTTGAAGTCCTCCAAGATTTTCCTTATATATTTGGGTGCTTCTATGTTGGGTGCATATATGTTTATAATGTTTATGTCTTCTAGTTTTATGGTAAATAGTTTTTGTTATTTTTTCTTTTATTTATTTATTCATTTTAATTAAAAAATTTTTATTGTTGTTCAAGTACGGTTGTCTACATTTTTCCCCTACCACTCCCTCCCACTGAATTTCTCCCTTGAGTATCATGACGTGTTCTTCTGTGTGTCTTTTTATGGACTTTGTTTTGAAGTCTCTTTAGACTAACATGAGTATTGCTACCCCAGCTTTTTTTCCCCTGTCCATTGGCTTGGCATATTTTTTCCCATCCCTTCACTTTTGGTCTGTGTAGTTCTTTTGTTCTGAGGTGGGTCTCCTATAGGCAGCATATGTGCGGGTCATGTCTTCTTTTCTATTCTTTTCATTGGAGCATTTAATCTGTTTATATTTAATGCTATTATTGATAGTTAGTTATTCATTACCACTTTACTCCCTTTGTACCCGTGTTCTTCTCTTTCCCACTCTTTTTCTTCTTCTTCTTAAAGCAATCCTTTAGCATCTGTTGCAGTGCTGGTTTGGTGGAAGTGTATTCTTTCAGCCTTCTTTTGTCTGGGAAGCTTCCTATTTCACCTTCCATTTTAATTGAGAACCTTACTGGGTACAGTAGTCTTAGGTTCAGGCCTTTGCTTCTCATCACTTGAAATATTCTTGCCATTACCTTCTGGCTTAGTGTATTTCCATGGAGAAGTCAGTTGCTAGTCTTATTGGGGCTTCCTTTTATGTTACTTTCTGTTTTTCCCTTGCTGCATTTAAGATTCTCTCTTTGTCTTTGAATTTTGCCATTTTAGTTATGATGTGTCTTGTAGTGGGCCTCTTTGGGTTCCTCTTTATTGGGACCCTCTGTGCTTTCTGGATTTGTGTAACTTTTTCTCTCATCAAATTTAGAGTTTTCCATCATTATTTTTTCAGACAGGTTTTCTATCCCTTGCTCTTCTTCTTCTTCTTCTTCTGGTATCCCTATTTTCGGATGTTATTATGTTTCATGTGGTTCTGCATTTCCACGTTTCTTTCTGAGTCTCTTTTCATTTTCTTGCTCTTTCTGGTGTTTTTTTCCACTTTATTCTCCAGATCAGTGATTTGATCCTCTGCTTCATGTAGCCTGCTTTTGATTCCTTCTACTGTGTTCTTCAGTTCAGAAATTGCATTCTTCATTTCCACTTTGCCCTCATTGATGGTTTCTGTGTCCTTTTTCATGTTACATAGTTTGCAGTAAGTTCCTCATAGTTTTACTGTAGTTTTTGGTAATTTTCAATGAGCTCATTGAACTTCCTTATAACCATTGTTTTGAACTCAGTATCTGATAGTTGACTTGCCTCTATTTCATTTAGCATTCTTTCTGAGGATTCCTCCTTACCTTTAAATTAGGGGTTGTTTCTTTGTCTTCCCATTATTTGTAAGATTCTTCTTGTTTGTCTCTGCTTCTTCAATTTAGATCTATTTTGACTCCCTGAGTTTGTGGTGTGAACTTCAATGGTAGGAGACCTATGAGATTCAGCGTAGTCTCCTTGATCTCCTGAACTTGATGCTCTTGGGATGTCCTTTCTGCTGTTTATGTTTGCTCTCTGGATGTAATTGGGTTTTGATTGTTGTTGTGTTGTTCTTTGGTGGGTACTTCCCTCCAGCTGGTTGACTGAGGGCCACCCCACCCACCATGTCTTGTATGATGTTGTGCAGGTGCTGCCAGGTTGTGCATAAGCTTATTCTTCTGTCTTTTCGAGCTTATAACACTTCTTTCTCATTATTGTACAGTAGTTTGTTCTGGGTGATTTCTCCACAAAGTAGTTGTAATTCCAGATCGGTCATGGGGAGAGGTTAGAGTGGCTTCTATTCACTCCTTCACCATCTATAGATCTGTACACAGAGCACTGAGTCATTTTTAAAAATGAAATCAAACATTGAGGGAGTAAAACTACAAACAATAAAAAACATTTCTTAGTCATTACTGTGACACTGCATTTAAATTGTCCTTAGTCCATTTGGCCCTTAGGACAGCACATGAATGGTGACACCTACTATGCGGCTCTTGTCTTCAGCAGTCAGATGCATTGAGCTCATATGGGAATAGTTCCCCAAACACTGGTTTCTGGTCCTATTCACTTTAGTCATGTGACTTATCTCCTACATGTAATTTACTTTATAAAATGCCTTCTTTGCTTATCTTACAGGATTGCTGTGATGATTGTCATTTGATACATATACGACATTGATTGTTTACAAGCATACATATACCTGCAAATATTTTCAAAGACAAAAAAACTCCAATTTCTATATTATAGAGTTAGTTTTTGGAAGATCTAATCCAAATAACCTTCAAATTGAATTAGATAAACTATTAAAAAATGGAAATAACTAAAAGGTTGCTTGTAATAAAAAATATTATCTCAAATGATGAGAAACCAAATTATCTGTAATTTAGACAATAGGAAAAGGAAAGAATAAAATGTCGTTTGCCATTTTCTAAAGCATTTCTACAAGTTGATGTGCAGAATGAAGTGAGGACATGTGGATGTGAAGAGAGAGCTTGTATTTAATTTGGTGATAATGTGAGACATTCAGAGCCAGCATGTACTGTTTGTTGATCAGAACATAAGAAGTTTAAAGAAAATACTTTTTCAACCTTAAGATTTCTGTAAATGCTTACTTATACACACTGCAGAATTATATGGATTTTCAAAAATGACAATTTAAAAAATGTTGGTGCAGTAAAAAATTAGTGTTTTTATAGTAAAATATTTATAAGTTCATTAGTCTATAATTTATTTATAATATAATATAAACCTAAAAGTCTTCTCCTTTATTACAATGTTTAGTGGATTTTTCTGTTTCATAAAAAGCAAATAAAAATATAAAATCTTTTAAATAAAGGTTAAAGTTAATAACATATCTCATGGAACTTATAAAGAAAGAGAAGCAAGATGAGTATATAGATTCAAGGAGAAAATCTCCTTTGATCTCCTGGCATTGAATATTCCATCCTGGAATATTTAGCATCATGTCCACAGATATTGCTTATTTTTCTCACTTAGATTCACGTGCAATACCTGTATTTTCTAAGTTTATTTATGTATATTAGTAATCTTTTATAATTCCATTTTCCATTGAAGTTTAAAACAATGTGTTTTGTTAAATATCTGATAAAATTTTTAACTTTTGAAACATAAGTGTTTCAAAGAAATAGTATTCTGGGTTTAAAAAAAAAATTAAATTTTGCTGTTGTACTTGGAGGTATCCAAAAAAGAAAATGTATCTAAGCACATTGTCTGAATTCTATGACAAATGAAGATGTAATCATGTTAATGAGAAAAGCAGTGTGATTTAAAGTTCATGTTACAAGAGCCACTGAAACATTTGTTTGGCTGCTGGAACAAAGCTCACATAGTCCAAAAACTATTTCATTGTGAATAAAAACCCAAGCTATTACACAGAGTGTAGAAGCAGCAATACATTGCTTTCTTCATTTAGATTTAAGCTGTCAGGTCATGCATTATATTATTTCTGTCTATTGGCTAAAAGTAGATAAAAGGTAGTTTAGTATAATCTAATGCCTCGCAAATGATGTGACACTTAATATTTTTCTTCCTTAGAAAATTGATAACTATATTTTGTAGCACCAAAGCTTCCTTAACATTCATTTTAAGAAAAGTGACTCAGCTTCTGAGTGTAGAAGTTGCAAATGAATCTGCTGTCTCCTAGGCGTACTGATGAGGGGAGGGGAAATGTAATGAGAATCAGAATCATAAAGGCAACCAGAATTCTACCTGGGTAGCATTAGTGCACAGAAGTTTTATGGAGACCCAATACTGTATTGGACTCTCCTAGAAAACATCAAAATCTGGTTTCCAACAATGGCTGAATTTGCTAATTTCTCCTAAGCCTTTCACACAGTTGGTATTCATTGGAATATTGTGACAATTTTGTAAAATAATCCGGTCACCTTGATAAACATAAAATTCAGTGCAATAACTTTATCTTGAGAAATAATCCTATCTTGAGTATATAAAAATCTGTATTGACTCACATGCATATATTCCACTTTTGTGGTTGTTAATGATGGAATGTGTCATTGCCAGGCAGGCACAAGGCTTAGCACTTAGGTACCATAAACTAGGATAGTCTGTAGGAATGGTGAATAGCGAGTAGACTTAAATGGAAATTGGAAAAGTTTCCAGGCTATTATCACCTAGAAAATATACATGAAAATGAAGATAATGTAATTCAATGTATATTCATCAGTAGTTCAGATATAGAGTTTATATCTTTGCTTAATTTCTATGCAAAAATTTTATGATTTATTAAGTCTATGTTGGATTCTGACATGAAGTTAAATGTTTAAATAGTCTGCTTTTACTTTGGAATATCTGTATCCAGCAGAGCCACACAAAGGAGAACTGGGGCATACACAGTTATCTATACCATTTATTAAACCCAGAACTGTCTAGAACCAGTTGAGACTGGAGCGAAATAGCGGCTGATTCCATTTAGGCCGATTGTTGCTGTTGTTAAAGGCACATGGGAGGAAAAGTGGAAAGTCAAGGGGTGTTAGCCGAAAGATAAAAAGTCGCCTGTTTTAGGAAGTGTGCTCAGGGATCATAGGGTATATTCACATATTTTAAGATTATTATTTGGATGAGGGGACAGGGCAATTTCTGTATAGATAGTGGAGAGCAATTCTACAGAGTCAATTGTGATTCAGTACGTGTTGTGCCTTCCTAAGTGATTTCAGTTGTGAGAAGGATCACCCAGTGAGTGGGGAGTTTCCCTCACTGGAAAGAGTTTTTAATTATAAATAAATATAGGATAGAATATATTACGTAAATATAAAATAAATAAATCTTTCACATATATAATTTTGATATATAATTCCAATATATATTTAATTCACAATGATACATAATTAAGATTTAATGAACACTTACTGTGTACCAGGCAATATGAAAAGATCTTTATCAGGCATAATTCTTCCAAGTCTTTTAGAAATTCTACATAATACATACTATTTATCATTTGCATTTTAGAGGATGGAACTGAAATAAAGAGAGATGAAGTAGTTTGGCCAAGGTTACACAGTTGGAAAGCAATGGAATTGGTTCTGTAGCAGAGAAAAAAATGACTTTGTCAGAGATATGAAAGAAGAGAGGTTTTGCATTAAAAAACGGGAATAGATGTTTTCTAAGTCCCAAATGGGTTTGTGGCAGAAACAACCCTTACAACCTTTTCCCAAATGTTTGAATAGATGCAGGGAAGAGAAAACCCTGCTTACTGAGTTTTTAATCTGTCTCCATTTTTTTTGTCTATCACTTCCCCAGTACCTATAAACAAATAAATAGCACTGCCAATAGCAATTTAGTCAGACTGGTCACTTTGGACAGTGTGATAAGAATACTTGCATTCCAAAAACGAATATATTGTCAGAGCTCCTTTTCTTTTTCCCTCTAATTTTTAATAAAAAAAAATCTCACAATACCAGCCTCTTGTGAGATAGATATTATCTGGAATAACAAATGTGTTGATAATAAACAACACATTTGTGGGGTGCACAACTGTTTGCTCTATCTTTCCCTGATAACTTTGCATGTCACCTGCTTTCCTAAAATGGAAGCAAAACAAATTTGCTTCTCTGTGTATGCTTATCACCTTCAAAGCTGTAACAATTCTTTTACAGTGATCACTCTGTTTAGGAGTTAAGTCTATGGAAACTTTTGAGTTTAACTGGAGTGAGATTTTTACCCTGGAAAGAATCTCCTGAGGAATTCTTTAAGGTCACAGCCAAATTACCAGACGTAATAGGAGGAGTAAATGGAGCAAAATTACAGTGTGCTGCTAATGTCTTTCCCTACGTGCTCCCCCCTCAACATCCTTATTCTTCTAGGTTATTTCTCCCCATAGAAATGATCTGTTTCTCTGACATTTCAAAGGAACAAGTGAGTAACCAGCTAAAGTTAAACAGAGAGATTTCACTTCCCTTGCTTCAGCCTTTCCCCATTCTGTTCCTCCCTGTGTACCCTGTGCCCTAGCTTCCTGGTTTTAAGTTCTGGATGATAACTGGGAATAGCAGAGAGACCTCATGATTTCACCTTAAACTTTAGGTTTCTTTTGATGCACAGTTTCAAAAAAAGTATTGGTCTCTGTTTATTTCATGTGGAACCATCCCTTTGATGGTAAGAAAAGCCAGCATTTCTTACCCTTAGGAAGCAACAATGTTTCTAAGAATAAGGCGAGGCTCCCTGTTTAGAGATTTGCTCCTTTGATAGCAGTCAGTGAAACTGAGCCAGTTTCCAAAACAGTCATTCCTGAGCTGGCATATTACTTCCTGAAATTTATTCATATTTATAAATAAGAGTAAATGTGTTTTGTAAAAGAAACCCTTTCTTTTGAGGTTGCTGGCAGCTTTTCCTTTATTTTTTCCAAATATAGTATACAAAAGAATAAAAAATTAACTGATTTGCCTGTTTCCCACATTAATACAATCTAGAATAATTTATTATACAAATCAGTAGGAATCTAGTAGATGAATGCAAATTAGACATTTTAAAATCAGAAACTAATTAATCATTGAATTACAATTGCAAAGTAACATTATCATATATTGGGTAACATTGCATGGTGTTGTTACTTCAGTTTCATAGAAGAAAAGGCCCTTGATGTTCTTGTTGTCTCCCCGTTTTACTGTTTTAAAGACTAATGATCATAAAACTGGCCTCTCATCCATCCAGTGAAAGGTCAGGCCATTGCTCTATGGCATGGGCAGTAAAGTATTTTCATTTATTTACTCTTCTATTCCTGTCTTCTTGTTTATCTTCGTGTCATTTTTGTTTTCAGTTGACATGTGGTCAGTAGGGTGCATCATGGGAGAAATGATAAAAGGTGCAGTGCTGTTTCCTGGCACTGATCGTATCCTTCTCAGCAGCCAGTGGACTCTACAGGTGTTCCTCTGAATCAGTTTCCTTTGCTTTCAAATACAGTACTGCAGATGGTGTACATTTGCTGCCCTCAGAGGGCTTCTATGAGACTTCAGTGTCACATAGTCACAGCTAGCATATGTAGAATAACTGTGTCTCTAGTAGAATAACTGTATCTCTAGTACAATTCTATGTGGATAATACAGTACCAAATGTGAAACATTCAGCATGTTGTCAAAAGATCTGCCTTAATTGAGTCACGAGGATTAATAACAATGATATACTCTTCTCTATTCTTTTTGTTGTAGATATTTCAAAATTAAGTTCTATTAATAGGTAGATAAAAAGTGACAAAATATTTTAGTTTTAAGACAAGCTTTAGCTTTCATATCATTAGAAATAGTCACTTGGCATACAAAATTTAATTAGATTTATATTCACCCACAAATACAATATATTTATTTTAATATATATTCAGGGAGCATGCACATGAATTTTGTTTTTAAATTGATCAAACTCTTCTAAAATTCTCTTTCTCATTTATTTCATTTATAGGGATGATTGCTATAATCCTGCTATTATTTTCTTCATATAATTGACAAATGTGATAATTAAAACCTCATTAATAACGTTTACATAAAATACCTGAGAAATAAATTTATATCACTTGAGTAAGTAAAAGGAACCCTCTCAGGCAGCAAAGAGTTAGCAAGTAAAAATTCCAGAGGCTCTTCAGTGTTAAGTAGACACAGATACTGTGTGAATAGTGTATGAATGTGTAATAACTTATTTCTTTAAGTTAGTTAAGTATCCTCCTTCACACAGTAATTTATAAACATAGTATGACCTCACCATACTGAACATAAAATCTCTGTTTAAATGATTATAATTCAAAACTATAATTGAAGCAGTAACAATGGGGTTTAATATATAATTAAAGTAAATGTAATTACTAATATAGTATATCCTAACCACATTATGATTAGCCACTTACTTTGAGGGTTAATATATCACATATATGGTTATAGATATATAGTTCCACACACACATTCTCTGTATTAAAGACCAATTTAGGAAATGACTGAATTAGCACTCATTTAATTTTTGTTGAATGAAAGAACTTAAACTAAATGTTCAAGTAAACATTTAGTAGACATTTAAATAAACATTTTTTATTTAGTAAAAAATAAAACTTTATTGTTTTAACTTCCATCTTTACTAAAAACTTCTTTCTAATCTTTCATATAACACAAATTTATTTTTTTTCTGTTTATTGCAGTTGTCTTCTACATATACATCTTATTAAATAACATTTACAAATTTATCACATTCATATTAATGTTAATGCTATTGAGAAGTATATATGTAATAAAAAACTAATTTCTTTGATTCTTAAAAAATTATGAACTTGAGTTTGGGCTTTGGTAATAAGTATGAAATAGTACTTAAATTTTGGCTAATTTTAGACATTTGATAAAGATCAACTCAATCCATTAACTTTATACTCAGCTTTTTCAGAAGTTCATTGTGGTTGAATAATTGATGACTGAAATGAAGATTGTCCCTGTAAATGAAAATGGTTGATTTTCGCTACTTTCCTTATATTTTCTATTAAGGAAAATCTGATTGATTTTCACAACTGAGTTATTAAATGCCAATTAACTTTTCTTAGAATCCATTTCTTGGCAGAAGTTGCTTGGGTGTCACTTCTTAACTTGGATATCAAAATCCCTTACAAGCAGAGCTTTAGGCCGCTGTTAATATTCAAGTCTCATATTAGATTCCCTTTCAATGCCTGACCTTGATATTTGATATTGAGTTATTTTTTGAGCTCTTGTATTGCGATACATTTGTAAATTTCCCAAGCACATGGGAATTATTTTCTAAAGCATCTCCTCACAGGATAGGATGTAGACTTTTAACGATTTCAAACATAATGTTTAAAGTTTAAATCAGTCTTTTTCATGCAGTTTACAAAACTGAATACCATAAAATCAACCTATTAAAATGCAAAGCATTATTATTTTTTAAAAATATTTTATTTATTCATTTTAGAGAGGGGAAGAGAAAGAGAAAGAAAGGGAGAGCAATATCAGTGTGTGGTTGCCTCACATGCGCCCCATACTGGGGACCTGGCCTGCAACCCAGGCGTGTGCCCTGACTGGGAATAGAACCTGCAACCCTTTGGTTTGCAGCCTGCACTCAATCCACAGAGCTACACCAGCCAGGCCAAGACATTATTTATTTTTAAAAACTTCCTGTAATTATAAATGACTTATCTGAAGAGGAGTTAAAATTATATTTGAGTTTATTAAATACAGCCTTTAAAATGGAGCTAGAGATATATAGTATGTATACTATGTATCTGTATAATACATCATAAGGAGTCATATTATTTTTAATCAACACATCTTCATTTATATGAAGACATTTGCAAAATAAATGATTTATAAAAGTTCTTGCAATATGAACAATGTAAGTCTTCTGAATAAATAATGTAATGGCAAAACTTAAAATATTAATGTTACCCTTATTAATGATAATGATACCCTTTATCATTTATGCCTAAAAAATTCAGTACATTATTTTCAGAATTGAGAAATTTAGATAGCTAAAAATAATTTTAAAACTTTTATACATTTATATGCTACTTTATTAGCAGATGTATTTTTAGTACATATTAATTGAATTTTGTTCAACTCAAGTATGGTTTTAACTCTCAACAGGAGGATCAGAAATCGGCTATTGAGATAATTTTCTCTTGGGATCTCTCCTAATGAATTTCATCATAGCAGACATTTTTACTTTTCAAATTACAGAATATTTTATATAAGCAAATTAATATGAAATATATAAATTTTGAATAAGATCAATAAAATGAACATATGTACTATCACTCAGGTTAAAATATGGAATGTCACCATTAAACGCCTCAGAATCATTTTGTGTGTGTGCCTCATCAGCAGTATTGTCTCTTCTCTCCACAGACGTCGCTGCCATCCTCCACACAAACTTTTCCAGTCTCTTTGACTTTCCCTATATTTTTACCACATACATACTCATCCTTAAACAGTATATGGTTTAGTTGTATGTTTTACATATCATCATTATTATTTTGTGACTTGTTTTTGTAAAAGTTAACAATATATTTTTGAGATTTACTCCTACTGATGCACATCAATGCAGTATTTCAGCCTATGAATATTCTACAATTATTCCATTCTCCTATAAATAGGATTTGGCATATATTTAATTTTTAATTTTATTTTTATAAACAATGGTGTTATGAATATATGTCTCCAGGAGCACATGGGCAAGATGTTGTTTTGTTTTGTTTTTAAATTCCCAGGCCCATAGGTGTGTACATTTTTAACTTGACTGTAGCATCAAATTGATTTCCAGAGTAGCAGTATATAGATGTAACTATTTCACAACCTTACCAACTCTTGGTTTTGTCAGATTGGTTTCATAATTTGTCACCAATCTCTTGGATATAAAATATGACTTCAATAGAACTTTAATTTACATTTCCTTGACTACAAAGGAGGCTAAGCATCTTTTCTTGTTTTGTGGACATTAGTATTTTTCCCTTGGTAAAGTGGTTTTTTAAAAATATTATTTTCTATTGTATTATTTTATTGATTATTAGAAGTTCTTTATATAATTGGTCACCTAATCTTTGGCAGTTTTAAGTGTTGCAAATATCTTCTACCCTATATTCAGATTATTTTCCCATTTTATTTTACACTGTTTTTTTTGAAATTTGGCAATCTGTTTTTTTATGTTTCATGTATTTTTATATTTTGCTTAAGAATTCTTTTATGTCTTTATATTGTCTTATAAATTCACTGTGAATGTTTTAAGTTTAAGCCTTTAGTCCAGTTGTAGTTAATTTGAATGCATGGTGTGAAAAAGGGATCCCATTTTTTTCTACTTCCATCTACTGACCTGTGTATTCTTTCTTCATTGATCTATAATGCTATCCCTGTCATAAGTTTCCACATAGTAGGAGGAGGGCTGTTATATTCTGTTCTCTTTAGCTATGTCTATAACACTACTACCCTTACTTAATTAACATAATGTATACTATGGGCTTATATCAGGTAGGGTTAAACCTTATCCCTTTTTTTCATCTTTTTTAGAAGTATCTTAGCTATTAATGACTTACTACTCTTCAATAAAAATGTTAAAATTGGCTAGTTAACTTCTATAAAAAGATTCTTATTAGTATTTATATTGGAATTGTTTTGAATCTACAGTTCAATTTGTAGAGAACTGCTATTTTAATAAAGACATTTTAAAATTCTTTGCTTGAGCATACAAGGATCTTAACATACACTAATTTTTTGTTCTTATTCTTTAGCCTCATAAATTGACAATATTTTAATTTTATTGTGTATAGATAGAGTTTCTTTAGATTCATCCTTTTGATTATCATTTGTTTTTGACTTACTACTACTTCTTGCAATTTGGTCCTTTATTTTGAGGTTATTTTCTTTCTTTCTAAAGTACATATTTTAGAAGACTTTTAGGGGGAGTCTTTCATAATAAAATTCTATTTTTTTATTGGATTCTCTTACTTTAAAGATAGTTTAGTTGGATATAGAATTTGATATTGACAATCATTTTCTTCCAGCAGTTTAAAGATATTATTCCACTGACTTAATATTTCTAATACTGCTGGTGAATTTGGTAGTCATCTTTGGAGATAGCTTTTTCCTTTTCCCTGACTTCATTTACAATTCCTTTTTTGGTCTGTTTTTTTGCTGTTTCTCTACCACATGACTAGGTGTGGGTTTCTTTTTATTTATCTCCATTGAGATTCACTGTATTTCCCAAATTCCAATATATTCCCAGTCCCCAGAATTTCTCAGCTTTTGTTTCTTTAGATATTTTTATACCCTGTTTTTTTTTACATTATTTTCCTAAAAAAACTTATTGGACATAAAGTAGACATTCATTTATTCAACAAATATTTTTTGAGCACCTACTGTGTGCTGGACACTTTTGTCTCCAGGGATATATCAATAAAAAAATTGTCACCATGAAATCATGTCATGAAATATTTGATATCATGAAATTTACAATTTAAGGCACAGTAGATTAGGAGGTGATAATGGCTGAGGGATAAGAGAGATCAAAATGCTAGGATGGGGAGCATATATTGTCTCCTGCTTTCTTTTTAAATATTAAATGGTTTTCAGGTATGCCTCTCAAAATGGCATAAACTTGATTGTGTGATTAAACTTCTTAATCTCCCTTTTATATATTGTTATAGCCAAAAATAGATGTAATCTTCCAGACAGGGCCTCACAGATCAGTAGTGTCACTATAACTCTCTTAAGTAAAATTCTCTATTTCTGTTAGTGTTAAAGCTATTTGTATTAGCTCTTTTGTTTAAAATCATTTTATTTACCAATTTTAAAAGCTATAAAACACAGATATCAAAGGTTGCTTCCAAGTTTGAAAATGTAGACAGAGACAGATCCAGCCTTTGTAGGGTGAGGATATCATACAATTTGAAGAGGGTGTTATGTACAAAATACATAATATTATACAAAATTTTATATAATTAATATTGTACAAAAATAATTAATATTATATGAAATTAGGTGCTGGGTCTTACAAGGGCCTATGCAAATGAGAGGGCCCAAAGATTAACTTTTAATAGCTTAATAAAAATTCAACCATAGTCAGGGACAGATACTCGATTCACTTATATGTGAAATGTCTTCCCATTATTTTGCTTTATAAGTAAATATATATTAAAATAATAAACAGGTGTAAGACAGACTCTACTAAGATCTATGCATGTCATACTTCAAATGCCAACTTGTGGATATTTTGTGTCCCACAGTATCCCACTACCAATCTGTTACCAGTGATCAAATAGCCTTTTACTCATAGTTTCCCCTTTGAGTTTTGGATGTGTTCTGGCTTATAATATTTCTTCTTCCTATGGCCATTTATAATGAAAATCTAGTTACAATTAAATATTAAATCACTTGTTCACATATCATATTACCAGAATTCAAGGGGCCTTATGAAAGGAAAATAATATTTTCAAATAAAAAAAAGAGTAAAAATATTTTTAAAGGAACAAAACAACTTAAAACGTAACCATGAAAATCTGGTTCCAGAACTTTGTCATATGTATATGTATTTCCATTCTTATCTTTAAGCTTCTCCTCAGAAGTAAGAATTCTTTTGAGAGAAAATTTTATCATAGAGAAATATGAAGTAATTGCAGGAATAAATTGTCAGATATTTTTAGCTTTATATTGAGTAGCTTTTGTATTTTCTGTGACTAGAACCCCACAGATAATAGCAACATATAATTTCAATCCTTTCCTAAATTTCGATGGTGGAATCTTTCTCCTTCTGCTGAGAACCTGTGTTTGCCATAAAATATATCCCCATGGTCTTTTAGGAAATTTACATGGAGAAATGAGATTAATGTTAGAATTTTTCTTTTCTTGAAGTATTTCTTTTACGTGAAATTCCTACATTTTTCATAGAAAATGGGTGTGGGATAAACTATTGGTGAATTTCAAGCTATACTAATTTGCATCATAAAACTGAAATATGTTAGTACTTTATTCTTTTTTTAATCCTCACTCAAGGACATGCTTATGGATTTTAGAGAGAAGGGATGGGAGGGAGAGAGGGAGAGAAACATCAACGCCAGGGAGAAACATCCATTGGTTGCCTCCCGTAGGTGCTCCAACTGGGGACTGAACCACAACATAGGCATATGTCCTGTTGGGGAACTGCTTCAGCCAACTGAACCACACTGGCCAAGGCAGTACTTTTTTCTTAAATCTGGTATAGTAATTGACAAGAGATTTAGTATATTCTACATTGGTATTTCTTAAAATAGAATCCTGGAGCCATCTGGATTACAGTTACTATTGGTGTTTTTATTGTTTTGCTTTTTAAAAAAGGTTTTATTTATTTACTTTAGAGAGAGAAGAAGGGAGGGAGAGAAACAGTATTGTGTGAGAGATACATCCATTGATTGCTTCTCACACCCCCTCTACTGGAGACCTGGTCTGCAACCCACGCAGGCACCTTGACCAGGAATCAAACTAGGGACCTTTCAGTTTGTAGGCTGGTGCTCAATGAGCTGAGTCACACCAGCCAGGGCTGGTGTTTTGTTTGTTTCTTTGTTTAAATAATATTATATCGGACCTATGAACAGAATTATATGAATCAACGGGGAGAGGAAAAGGATCAGTATTTTGTAATTTTCCTATGTTACAAGTATTCAGTTGGGGAACTTGATATATCATGATGCCTGACACATGGCATGGACCCCTCTACTTCCTTACTGCATATTCATTGCAGAAATTACTAAATGATTGCAATAGTTTTCCAGCAGGAAAGACAAAACCACACAATAATACTCAGTGCAGTGTCTAGGCAGTTGGATGGCTTGACAGATAAAATAACCTCTCTGAAACTATTTTTTGGCAAAATAATCTTTAAAAACATAGTTAAGAATTTGGACATAAACACTGATATTCTTTAAGTTGTAAATAAGTCTCAGACAATTTTGCACAAAATATTGACTATAAGGCTTCAAGTAGAGGAGAAAGCAAGTCTGAATTTATGAAAGTGTCAATGTTGGAAACCATATTCATAATAACAAAAGTAATTGACTATGGAAGAAAACATAGGAAAATAGTTTTTCAAAGGGCATAGTAGAATGAGACTATAAACACTCTTTTTGAGTCTACTTTGTAGCTTCTGAAAGCTTGAATGTACATTGTACAAATTATGTTCATAATTATAACCTAAAATAGGCAGAAAAAGATAAGGTATTTTAGTTTGTGATACATTTTAGAAAGTTCCCAACCAAGGAATTTAAAGTAAAAGGCATCCATGAAATGTAAATTCTTCTCTAACTGATAAAATTAACAAAAAATTTTCAATCTTAAGATTTCAAATAATTCATTTTATAATCCATGTTAATTTTGTTTTATTCATCTATTATAATACTATTTATTGAAGACAGTTAATAGTCAATACATATACCTTGTCTTGTTATCATACTCTATAAAATCAGACTTTTTGTAATATGATTATTTTATGTAGTGAATTTAGAATTAGATGAAGAAATTGACTGTCAAATAATTCCTATAAAATGATAATTTTCAATTTTAATATTTATTAAATGCCTTTGATAAATATGTTAAGGGTGATGATTTCTCACTGAAATAGTAAATCAAAAATGCAAAACACATTTATTGCTTTTTAAATAAGTGCACAGGCTGGATTTTGTAAATAGATCCATACATATTTAGTATAAAAATGATGACTTATGAGAGTTCTAAAGCAAAAAATCCTTTTATAAAAATAACTCTAGCCATTCTTTTAAAAAATATTTACCATTTCTAATATTAACACATAACCATAAAAATCTAGTTATTATTTTATATATTTTAAAAATATAATCATTGTGGAAATGTGATTAATTTTTTAAACATGTATCATGTCACTTTCTATTTAAAATATTAATAAAGTTAATTGTTTTATGTGGAGTGGACCTGATACACCAAGGAGGCAGTTTCAGAGACAGTACCTAAGGAATTGCTTATGACAAACATCCTATAGATTTCACAGCCAAATTAATAATAGAAGCAATTTCTACCACAACAATTTCAAACTTGCTCTTTTCCTTACTGGGATCCTTGGAATTAGCATTGGACTTAGAGTCCGGAGATATGACTTCCAGTCTTGGCTTCTATCTGGGCAGTTACAGTTATAAAGGAAAATCTTGTGGTTAGCTAAATATGTGTACAGTTGGACATAGTTGTCCACTTTGTGATCCTATGAACATCTGGGAAAGAAGTGCTTAATACTTAAATATAACTTCTTGCTTATGGGAAGAAAGAACTTGAAATGCATTGGTTAAAATAAAGGCATGAACTTTTAAAGATGATTATACCACATAGTTGAAGTATTAACACTCAACTATGTCATTGACAATAATAAAGAGTTGTGCCTCCCTACTTTTTGTAAACTATTGCATCAAGGACCACAACTGTGTTTTATTTAAAAGGCAACCTAAGGTACAAATGTTCACTGAGTACTTTTGTAAGCTTTAACTATAACTTATAAAATGAAATATTTTAACTGTTCTTATTGAACACCTTCCACAATATTTGACTGTTCTTAAACTTTACTCTGAAAAAAATAACCTGGAATTGTTTTGGGAGCACTGCTTTAAAAGCATCTAATATTTTTTTTTTTACTGAATAACTCGATATCTCTAGCTAAATATCACTAGAATCTCATAATTTGTTAGGAGTATTTTTCTAACTTTTAAATGACACCTTTACAGAAAATATGACAGCTCTTTGACCTTCTTTTTACTTTGACATCATCCGTAAGATTCTAAGAAAGTCCAACCAGTGATTAAATGACTGGTAGGATATGATAACCTAACTGCATTAGAGATAGACCTCTTTTTGTAATTTTCAGTGTGAGCACTTGATATTTATTTAGCTGTACTAATATTTTCTAGTTAAATTTGTTTAAACAGTTAAAGCTTAACTATATCCATAGTACTAACATCAGTTTTGTGTAAGAGTAATTTTTAACTTTAATCTTTTTAAATTTTTTAGCTTCCTTATTTTTTAAGCATTTTGACTTACTATTATATTTTCATAAATATTCTTCAGTTTTTTCCACTTTCACTTTGCTTCCTGATACTGCACAATCATACTCTTTTTTTTTCATCCCGGTAACTAAGAGAATATGTAGTACTTAAAATTTTTTCAGCCAGATTATAAAGGAGGTAGAAGAGGATTTGCAAATTAGCTTGATTTTTATCTGTGTGTGATGTCCTATCTACTTTGTTTGCATTATATATTTATTATTGTTAAATATAGTTAATTTTGTTTTGTATCAGGACTGCTGATCTGTTTTAGTCCAGCTGTATTGAATAGCTAGGGGTGAGGAGTTTACAAACTCAAGTAATATTATGGCAAGTTCCCTGAACTGTTGCAAATTACATTACCAGAAATCAATTAATTAACATTACTAAAGGAATAGAGTTGTAGAAGAATAAACAGTATAAGGGAGAATACTGTCTGTGGTATTGGGTTAAAAAGAATTTCTAAGGCTTTTATCATTCATTGACGCATGGCAAAGGATTTCTTTGAAATCAGTTTCTTCCAGTTGATTCTTCAGAGTTTTCGTTGGAGGTATTTATCATTCACAAGGCTTTGATATTACAATTGCTAATGATGAATGAAAAAGAGAATCTCAATCAGTAGGTATATCTGTCAAAGGGCTATCTCCCATTTGGGGAGTTATTAATACTCATAGAGTTAATATTTTTCTATAGAATTCTGCACATTTAATGTACTTTTGAAATACATACACTTGGATGGAAATCTGTTGTCTTAAATTGATCTTTTAATTATTACTCTTGTATTTCTTAATATTCAGGAATGCAGGGCACTACTAAGAAAATAGGTATAAACTGTGACTACAGTGATAAATAGAACATTTTTAAGTCTTTGGTGAAGGATTAATGAATTGTCTTATTATTAAAAATTATATTGATCCCATAAGAAATACACATGAGTAGAAGACACTAACAGATTATGCAATTTCCTATTTGGTAGAGAAAGAAACAGCAAAAATCTTAAGAAGAATTTAAGAAAAATATGAATGAATTTTATTTTAAATATTTGTGTATTTGTCATTTTTAGAAAATAAATGATTGGTAATTGCATGATAAAAATATTATGTGTTGTACTTTTCCTCTTTGAATCGTGTGGTTATATAGAAGTTTATCTTAACATAAGAAATCTTTCTTGTGTTATTGAAACATTTTCACCTTCACAACCCAAAGACTATCTCACAATATCCTGTTTTGTTAAGTAATGCTAGTTCTCCAATATTGCATATATGCCAAAAGTAAATTAAAATTTTAAGAGGATTCATTGCCTTACGATTCTGATTTTATATTTGTTTTTTATTGCTTATTAAAATTCCAGTTGTGTCAATGAGTGGCCAGGATCTGAGCAGCAGCTAGCCTCCTCACTAGTGGAGGGCTAGAGCTAGTAGCCTATACTTCCGTTTGCCCTTAACTATCCAATTCTCAGATATTGACCAGTGGAACAAAGTAATTGAGCAACTAGGAACACCATGTCCAGAATTCATGAAGAAATTGCAACCCACAGTAAGAAACTATGTGGAGAATCGGCCGAAGTATGCAGGACTCACCTTCCCCAAGCTCTTTCCAGACTCCCTCTTCCCCGCTGATTCTGAGCACAATAAACTCAAAGGTAAGCCCATCAAGGACAACTTCAGAACCACTATGTGGGTGAGGGGGCTAGATGAGTAAATGGTAGAGACACCTCTGTAGTTTGAACTACCTCAATTTAAGGTGAGCTCTCTCTGTTTTTTATTATTTCACTAGAATTTTGTTGCGTTGTATACACTTGAAATAAATTATTGGCTAAGGCTGAGAAATCTTCATAATGGTCAGTGTTTCGTTATGATGGTTATTTATTGTAAGGGTCTCTAAAAGTAATGTAACACAATTATAAACATAGATATAATTACTACTGTATAAGTGCTGAGAGAATACAATAGGAGATTAGTTAGAGACTGCAGTTCTAGGACTCTTCCAAGGGTTTCTGATTGATTCAGGGGAATAATCTGGCTCAGGAGAGGTACTTCTTAAAGAATCTTTCTTGCAAAGGGCAAGCGGCAGAGGGTTTTAGAATTGTCTGGATATTCAAAAGAAAGGATAATACTGAAGTATACAACAATGTGGTCCAGGTTAATTATTTCATGGACCTTACTTAATATCTTAAAATTATTTTGCAGTGTAACTCTAGGACCAACATAATATATATTGAAATCATTGTTTCAATTCTTTTTATTACTTGGAAAATATTTTCAGCACAAGATTTTCATTGTAAAACATTGGAGAAGCAGGTATCTGAGTTTAGTTATATTTTAGGGAATGCTCAACCACGTTTTTAAAAAAATTTAGTTGAAAAATGAGATTTTACCAACACATTTTATAGTCAATATAAACACTTTCATTAATAAGTAATTCTTCAGCCTACTATGTCTATAGTCATGAACTTTAGTAACAAATCTTAGTTTCTTCACCCACAAAATTGGGATAATGCAGGGTCCGGAAGAAATAATGCCTGCTTGAGTGTGGTAAGTAGGATAATAATATGGGTGTAATAATTTATAGTTTTAATTTGAACATTTCACCGAAAATGTCATATGTTGTGCTTGAGTGTGATATTGTTGTTACAGAATTACATGCTTATGATTTTGTATTAAAGGTTTTGTAATAAAAAGAGAGAGTTATTTGTGTCTGACCCTGTATTGCCTGTCATAGGAATGGAGACAGGGAATAAATTTGTATAAAGTATAATATAAATAAAAATCTAATTCTTATTTTAACTTAGGACATTTCTGACAATGTCCTAAGTGATTTTGAAACAAATTTGATTTGGGACCTCTCATTATACCTGGCACACAGTGAACAAGTAAACATTTAGTATTTTGATAAACTGAACTAAATCTTTCACATATATTTGCTTGCAAAGTCTTGTGGATTTTTTTCTCAAAACCTGACCCCTCTTCTCCGTCCTTAAAGCTTCTGCTCCTGTTGAAGTCATCTTCATCTCTCTTATCCTCAAAACTGTCAACCCTGGCTTTCTTACCTCCCTTAACTGCTTTAGCCCTTTTCCTAGCTCAGAAAAGCTTTAAAAATCAGCAGTCTATACTAACTCCACCGGCTACCTTTTAAAAAACTATTCTTTTAAATTTATTTTTATTTATGTGAACAATACATATATACATTCTCTCCTCTAAGGTATTTTCAGTTTGTTGATTATCTTTACAAACCTTGTTTATGCATTTATGTACCTAAATAGAGATAGGGAAATATTTCTTGTCTTGTTGAGGTGGGACAGATTTACACACATAGCATCATGATCTATGGATCATTCTGCAACTTTTTTTTTCACTTACCAATACATCCATGTGAGTGTATGAGGCCTGTCCAGAAAGTATCCAGCAACACACTATGAAAAAATAGAGACATTTATTGAAGAAGATACAAGATACAAGAAACTTTGAACATAGGACAATGATGCCTCAGTCCCCTTCAAAGTAGGCACCTTGGGACCTCACGCACTTCTCCCAGTTACCACCAGCTGCTCCCTCATATTTCCCTGAATCTCACCGATGACTTGAAATCTCTTCTCTTTCAGAGGTGATTTTAGTTTTGGGAAAAGCCAGAAGTCCCAGGGCATAAAATCTGGGCTGTAGAGGAGCTGAGTTACCTGAGCGATTTGATGTTTCATCAAAGAACTCTTCACGAGATGTGATGCATGAGTGGGCACATTGTTGTGATGAAGCTGCCATTCAGCAGTTGCCCATAGCTACAGCCTTTTGAATCATGCAAAGAGTTTCCACAAAGAAATGTTCAAGCTTAATGCAAAATTTGATGCAGATTCATTTCTCTACGTGCTCAGTCGTTTTTTAATGCAATGGCCACACAGTACACATGCTCACTCAATGGCCTCTGCCACCCCCACTGATTAGTAGGGTGAAGTCATCATTGTTCACACATGTGCATTCCCATCCACTGTCCTTGGCTGCCAGGTTAGATCGGTGTCGTGCAAACTGTTCTTGTTATATTAACAACAGTTGGACTTTTTCTGTACAGATATCATATGTAGAGCTACTGCTTCTTTTAAGTTACTGAATACAATTCCAAGGTATGGTTGTTATCAAAGGCCATTTAGCTACTCTATAGATGGAAATTTAGATTGTTTTTAAAACTTTTCATTCCATAACCAATGCTGCAGTGAACTCTCCTTCTGTATACATTATATGAACATGTGCACTTGTCTCTTTAGGCTGTATATTTAAAAGTGGAACTGCTGAGTCATAAAGTATTCACATTTTAAACTTTGATAGATACTGCCAATTTTTTTGCCTTCTAAAAAACCTGCATCACTTCATGTCCCACCAACATGAAAGAAATTACCTAGTGTTTGTGGATATTGTACCATTTTTATT
>PVKM010018102.1:0-25335 GCA_004027735.1 Carollia perspicillata
GTTTCCTCATCTTCTGGCCCGCCTACCAGCTGGGCGCAGGGCGGGAGGAGTGCTTCTCAGTGGAACAAGGAAAGGTGAGGTTCGCGGAGCCCAGGGTTTGTGCCTTTGCCTCGGAGTGTAAGTGAAGGGGATGCACCAGGCAGGACCCCCCTTTCTTCCAGGTGAAGTGTTCGTCAGGCACCTTGATGTCCCTCGTTGGATATGCTTGTCATCGTTCCTTTTCCTCATGGTCAATGCTACGTGAGTCATGTCGAATCTCTTGGTTAGGTCTTTTTAAATTTAATCACAACACTGAGAAGAGAGCAAGAGTCACACGTTAAGGATGCGTGATGTCTTTCAGAAGCGGATACCATGGGCCTGACCATCGACATCTGGCTGGTTCTGTCCACAGGGCTTTGGGTCTGAAGTGCCGTGACCCGAGGAGGTCGGCTATTTCTCCGGAAGCAGCTGTTTCCTAGAACAGTGTGTGGTGTTTAAGAAAAACAAGGCAAATCAGGACATGAGCAATATTGGGAAAAATAACTCAATCACCTAATTTGTCTTTTAAACAAGTGCCACTGCATTAATGGCATCAACAACCGAGCGGTGGTCTGGTGAGCCTGGCTGCATTGGTGCTGGGCAGGGCTTGTTGACTTGCAGTCTCCGCCAGGACCTGTGTTTGGTGATGGAGGGTGGATTTCAGGACATGGTCTGTAAATTCTCTCTAAGTGAGGCAGAAAGTGGCACCCTCCGTTCTGAAGACAGGGCTGCACAGGAAGTTGGTTTATCAGGAACATGCCCAGACAAGCATCCGATAACCACGGTGGAGAATGAAGGCTCGAGGTGCCGGGCCTGGAGGATGCTGGGGAAACATGGCAGGGATGAATACTTCCAATGCCCCTGGCACACGCCTCAGCCCGGCTAACGGCCTGCCCCTCTATCCAGGAAGGCTGTGCCCTAAAGCCAGGTCATTAGTGACATCGACTTCCGTGGCTTGGCCATGTGTCCCTCCTGGTTAGATTTCTGCATAGTCCAAGACTTACCGAGGGTTTGCTCACTCTCATCATCCAGTTGCTATTGGATTTACTGCCACTCAGCGGCTTGGTCAAGTTCAGAGGAAATGCCGGTGATCGCCTTCTATAGCCCTGTGTCAAGGCCTAGCGGGGTGTATTCAGCTATCTTCTCCTAACATGTATGCTTTCACCCACAGTCACAGGTCAGGGATTTTTAAAAGAATGCGTGCAGTGTGGGAGTCCCCGACTTCCTCACCCAGTGTGCGGCAATGGGGGGGAAGCTAACGTAGCAGGAGCAAATTCCACGGGATCCCTGGGAAATCGCCTGCGAGTGAATGGGAACTGTTCAAGGATTATTGTCGCTTCCATGTCCTTCCAGGGCACTGTGGCTGTTGCAATCCATGTCAGAGGAATTTCTGGTGACAGACAAATGTCACACAGCAGTGTCTATGCTCCTTGCATGCTGGAGGATGTCACCCTGAAGAGAAAAGTCACCCTACGGAGGTCAGAGGGGGACTTGGGTGACTGAGACTTTCTGAAAGTCGAGGGTGGCTCTCAGCTCAGGCGCCAAAGCCCAGGCCTATTCCTGGTGCCCAGGGGAATGCAGCCGCCTTCTCTCTCTCTCTCACTTTAAACCAAAATTCCTACTTCTCCTTCCTTTAGTTTCAACTGTGCAGTTCCTTGTCACCTTGGGTACAAAAGTTCAATACCTTTTCTGGCTCAATATTCTAGAGGTTACGGTTATTTTTGCACTTAGTACTTTATTTGATTCTTAAAATGAACTTGAAAGATGATAGGTATGTTATCATGTTCAGGGATATATATGTACACATGCACATGTATTCATATATGTGACTCTGAACACATATCAGATAATTGATACATGCTTTAAAATGTTTGTTTTTTTCTAGGTGGGTTGATAAACTATTGGGAAAAGTTTAAATTTGTGTGTGTGAAATTATCTGTAACAAAATTGGACATGTGTCAATTTATAGTCGTGTTTTGGGGAATCAACCTTCATTGTTTTTATTCATTGGTTTTTAAAGATGTGATAAATATACAGCATCCTTTAAAAATGCAACTAAATTCTCCGAGGGCCAGGAATGTCCCTGATAACTGGGCGGCTGTTCATGTGCCTGGACCCAGACAAGGACAAGGAGCGGGTTCCCACTGCTTCCTGTTCTTCAGCGAATTCTGTTCAGGGGCCCGTGTTCACACCGCCTCCTAAACCTCTTTTCTGGGAGTCTCTGTGAGTGTGAAAGAGCGTGTTCCACCCAAGGGTGGATGCAGAGGAAAGTAGAGCACAGGCCCACAGAACCCCCTCTTAGTTCCTGGGCTCCGACTCTCGGGAGATGGCCTGGGCAAACACCTTGGTCACTGGAGCAGGCCCGGGTGGGGGTGCTGCACCCCTGGGCTCAGCCCCACAGAGCAGAGGGGTGCGGGGGCATCTCCCGCAGGGCCGGCCATCCAGGCCCCACACTCATGGAAGTCCATCTGTGCTTTCACTCATTTCTGGGCTGTGGATTTTAATTAGCACCTGGTGTCTTAGGGTTTGGGGTCCAGTGGCGTTGACTGGATGCCCCATCTACCCACAATGCCTGTTCCTGGACCTCTCCCTGCGCATGCCAGCCAGGGAAGCTCAGCACGCACCCCACCAGGACTGTTTCCCTCGATCAGTCCCATCAGTTCCAACGTCAATCCCAATGTCAACCCCCTCATTCAACAGTCGCCTGATGCAGTTGGTAAAATTCTTCTGCACCAAGCATTTAACAGTTGATGCCACCCCCCTGAAGTCCCTCTGACTCAGGCCAACCCAGCTGGACACTGCGGTGTGGCTGCCTGGCCACCGTTCTCCTGCCGTCCTGACATGGTTCCTTCCCATCGACCCTGTCCCCGCCTGTCCCCAAGCCAGAGCAGCCCAGATACCAGCCTGGGGTAAGAGCTCCTCTGCTGCTATTGCATCCCTGTGGTCAGTGTTTTGGGTCATTCCATGGTCGCCTTCAACTACATGGCCACTCCCACATTCTTCCTGGTGGAGTGGAGATTTCTTCTTTGCCTCTAAACTGTGAGACCGCTTACATCAACCAACTTGATGTCTAAGCTTTTAAAACAAAAGTCACACTAGCAGAGGGAGGGAGGCAAGGTTTTCAGCTTCTCCGGCAACTGCAGATTCCAGAGGAGTGACTTCGGGGACCAGGCCTCCCAGGCCTGAGGGTGGTGGGTGCAGAAGGAGCCGTGTAAGAGGACACATTGTTCCTAGCCCCTCTTCAGTGCCTGTCTCTGAGTGCCACAGGGCCACCTGCCCAACGTGACACTCCTCAGCAGTAGACACTTCTCTCGGCTGTGGTGTGGTGGAAAGAAGGGAACTTTGAGTTCCACGCCGCAGCCTGATGGTTCTTCGGGCCTGGAAACGCACCAGGTGGTTCCTTTGCCAGGAGGCAGTGTACTTACTCAGCAGTCACCTGGAACTGGGTCGGGGAGAGCTGCCGCATTAAAATTCAAAGGCTTCTCCAGAGACTTGGCCTATCAGCAATCCTTTTCATCTTTATGGCTCTCGGTGTCCCTCTGGAGCTGTTGGGGCTGGAGCCCCACGGGCGGGCGGGCGATAGGGATGAAGGTCGGCTGCATTCCCTGCTCTCACTCCCAGGGCTCTGAGGTTCCCATGTGACACCCTGGGACCTCTGCGTGCCAACTCCCCCACCCCTGGCACGGACATCCAATTTCCACCCAGCTCAAAGCCACCAAACCTTCAGCTACACACACACACACACACGTGCATATAGAGTCCTGCCTGGTCCCTGCAGCCTCCTTTGGTGATTGTGATTTACAGACCATATTATAGCCTTTGCCCAATCCACTCACAGAGCATAAATATTTCTTAACCTCACAGTTCCAACAGATAGCGTTTTATTTTATCATCTCACATCCAGGCTTTCCCTGAGGCACCGGCACACATTTTGATGGTTTCATCAGGAGGAAACAAAAGCCAGTAACACCGGACCTCAGATTTGAACCCCTGTTCCCCCCTCAACTCGGGGAACAATTTTCTCGACTTCATTCACCTCCAGTTAGTGTTCAGTACTGAACCCAAGTTGGACTCTCTGTACTCATAAAATTTCTTAATATCTTTGGGGAAGTCAAGTGGTATAAAAATACTTCAGTGGCTGGCTCTTCAGCCTCTGATTTAACTTGCACTTAAATTTAGCTTCTTAAGTATCTTCTTAAGGGAAAGTAGTTCAGCAGGAGCCAAATAAAACTGAAGTGCCTATTCCCATGGAATGGTAGGGACGTCTAGCCGCCATTCCCTTTCCTAAATCCTTCCTTTCTTTTCTCATGAGTCTTAGTGATTGTTTCAATCTGGATCCCAAAGGAAATCAGAGCGCTCGTGCACAGGGGCCAGGTTCTCCCCGATGAAGCATCTGCTGGGCATTTCATCACCAGGTTATAAGAGAGAAGAGAGAGCAGCTCGTGGACACGTACGCTATGCCCAGCTCAGACGATGCGTCAGGGTGAATAACAGACTGTCCTCCAAAGGTCGGTGCAATCTGCCGGGAGGTGCAAGTATCTGCAGCATGGGAGCTAGCCTGCCTCAGCTGGACACTGGTTTAAGTGCTGTGTGCATTTGAACTTATGTGATCGGCACGGCCATCGTAGGAAGCAGACAGCGTTATCATCTTCTTCCACAGATGTGGAAAGGCACCTGATCTCAGACAGCCGGGTTAGTGAGAGGTGAAACGGGAGTAAGGAGCCAGGGGTCTGACTCCAGAACCCAGGCTCCCAGCTGCTGTGGTGGACGGCCTCTCCGAGGACAGCTGGTGTCCACACAGAAGTGTCAGCTGTCCTGACAGCAGGGTTTCAAGGAAGGGGCGTGTCTGTATGTATTCCTTGGCCAGAGCACGGTGGCCAGTGTGCAGTTGGGAAGGCGTCAGTGTTAATACTCTCCACTAAGTCCTTCTTTCCTAAACATTTCCCTGTAGCCAACGGAGAGCAGTCCCTGTGAGACTTGAATTCTCCCTCCTCTCCAAGCCTTTGCTACTGGAGACTACAGGCAGTTCCCTCATCGTCCCCTGTACCCACTGGTCTTCTAGCTGAGACGCCTCCTCTCCCTACAAGCATCTTTGCTAACCCGTCCACAGGTGAGCACCACTTTCTCTTCCCCACTCGCTGCTAATCTTCCTAACTCAGATCAACTTGCCTCGAACGACAGACATTTTGCCATAAGACAGGTTTGTGTAAAGGGCACTAAAATCAGGGAGGCAACACTTAAGTTTAATCATCTATTTAATGGAACACTTCCCTGGGGTCATGGGAACTTTCTGAGACATTAGAAACTGTTTAACTGTTTAAGGACCATTAATCTGGACGGCGACACATGCTGGATTTCGGGGTCAGGCTCAGTGAAGTGAGAGGTGCGTGTGAGGGGCACTTACAATATTTTCTTGCAGAGAATACAGTGAGAGAAAAACAAAGAATCATGTAGTACTAACAACTAAAAAAAGCAAGGAAAAAATCGTTGGCCTCTAGGGATTGGCAAAATGGGTACAAGTAGAAAAAGCAAATTATTTGCAGACCTTGGCTGAAACCGGACAAGATATTTGAAAAGATTTAATAACTTTTTGATCAGAAATTTGGCAAAATTGGAAGGTGAAAAGTCAGAGCCTTACCGGGATTTTTAAGGCTTTCTCCCCAAAGCTAAAACAAAACTATGTGTCCAGAGGGGAAAACGCAAAGCAGGGATGATGGGGTTGGACAGGTAAGCCAACCTATGAGGTCGCACAAGTCGCGGCCCGCTTCTTCGGGGAACCGAGAGGGACCGTCTCACCCGAGGAATCTCTGCGGAGCCAGGAATGCAGCGCCGGGGGAGCTCAAAGCCCAGCTTTCGTAACCAGCCTCGAACGAAGAACAATCTAAGATGGGACTCTTTTCAATTTATTTTAAAGATTTTATTTGTTTATAGAGAGAGGAAGGGAAGGAGAACGAGAAGGAGGAAAACACTGATGAAAGAGAGACACATTGATAGGTTGCCTCTTGGCCCTGATCGAGGACCAAACCCACAACCCAGGCACGTGTCCTGATCTGGAATCAAACTCGTGACCTTTGGCTTTGTGGGACAAGGCCCAACCAACTAAGCCACACTGGGCAGAAAATATGTTTTTTAAAAGTATGAACTGCTGCTTTGGCTCCAATATCACTTGCCCAGGGCAGGGACGAATCTTAACCGTCTTCCCCACAAATATTTATAGAAAAAGCCTGAATTGTCTGAGTGGATAAAGTTAACTTATTACTCATTTCATGGCTAAAAATTTAAAAGAAAGACTAGGAAGTCTCTTTTTGCATTTTTTTGTCTGCTTATGTGTGTTGTGTGTGGTATTTCCTACCTCTGAGTGGTATTGTTAGTTTGTAAACTAGGGCTATTTAATTGGCATAAACAAATAAGTATTTATATAAAAATTCTCAAAAGTATAATAGGAATGAACCCAGATGCTTTTCCAGACCTTGCCACGTGGGAAAATACTTGATACTAAAGCGGTTACAGTGGGTTTGTGCGAGAGGCATGTCTTCAGAGTTATTAGCGTCTGCATTGTTCCAGGCCATCACAGGGGATTCAGCATTAGATGTTTCAGATAAAGTATCTGCTCTCACGAAGTTTGTGTTTAAAGCAGGCGAGGCTTTAAGTGATTATTATGGTTGCTGGAGGCACCTCAGCCACACCCTGAGGGAACTTGGCAAACACAGGTGCTGCCTTTGAAATGGACGCCCTGGCCATCCAAAGCTGAGTGGCAGCCACTTCCATGACAAAGCAGAAGCCATAGAATCAATTACCTTAGTCTCTGGCTACTTTGTTTTTTTTAAAAAGTCATCAGACTCTGCAGCTTTTGCCGTGAGAGGACGGCCGCCATGGAAACTGGGCTCCACTGAGACGCCGTGTCAGTTAGCTCCGACTGCCGCGACTGAACAATGGAGCCCGGTGACTCAACAGCCGTTTGCTTCTCGCTGTTTCAGAGGCTGTATGTCCAATGTCGTGTATATGCCATATATATAATGTACACACACAGATACACAGTTTTCTAATTTGAACTTTACGATGACCTAAAGTAGGTTAAACGCCCCTGCTACACTGATAAAATAAAAAGCAAAAGGTCAGAGAGGCCACCCGGCAAGCCCATGGCAGAGTCCGATTTTTTGTCCCGGTAAAGCCAGAGACATATAGGTGTAGCTGTAATTAATTGCCTAAGTAGTTACTCGCTTCACTGACAAAAACTTCTTGTGAACAGGAATCGTACATCATTGATGTGCATTGTTTCCCTTTTACAGTTCAGGGAATACAGTCGTCCTGAAATAAAATGTATGCTTACTCTTCAGCTACACAGACGGTCCGAAGTTGTAGGTTAAGTCAAAATTTTGCAATTTTGTCTAATTTCTTTTCATTAATAAAAGGTGTTGCTACTGTTGACAAAAAGAGGTGAATTTCAGCACTTCCTCGTTGGATGAGCATCTTCTGTAAGCATAAATGCTGAGATCAGGAGACCATCTTTTTCATTTCATTATACTGAAAGGAGAGGCACCAGATTATTTATATTACATTTGTGATGTTCTTTAGCTACATGGCTTCAAACTCTACGGAATCCATAAATACTTAGGGTGGTTTTCCAGAGGACACCCAATTGTCTCTAATCAAACCTGGTACATATTCAAATGTTAAGTAGACGCTATTTCTGATTACTGTACCTGAAGGTTTTTCCTGCCTGCCGCAAATATAACAAAGTCAAACTTAATTGATTTATTTGAAGTTCAAAGATATCCTCATCTCTAACATTTCAGGAAGTTCATTATCCTGTCAGCCTCTTCCGCAGGAAGATTGTTATACTTTTCCTTAATTTGCATAATAGCTGCACAGCACAATATGAGTCACGGTACAGAAACGGTGGTGGATGCCCACTGATGAAGTTCATGTGCTATTTGAGAAAAATTGTCTCACATGCCAGACAAAAACCTCTGTTTTGCATTTCCTGAAATTAAATCTTTACTACTCTTGGTGCAGCAATGCTGGGGTTTTGAATCATGACCTCCCTGGAGGTCAAAGGTGATGAAGACTGAGGCCAGTTCGTTACATTGGGCCCTGGGGCGTTCTTTTGTTCATTCCTCCTGTCTCAGCAAACTGGTCGTCAATTTTGCAGTTCCAAGCCCAGCCTAAAAAGGAAGACCTTCATGGGAGCAGATCTGTATGCCTATTACCTCATTGTCTCTCCTAGCCTTGGATCCACCCCATAAGCATCCATGTCCCATGATAAACAGACATACTATTATCGAAGACAGGTGGCAGAGATGTGTCTATAAACATGAATGCCAATCTCAGTCCAGAGATTTCTGTCCTCCAGGCTCACGTGTGATTCTCTGGTCAGCCTTCGGTTTTCTGGGCTACTTTGTTGCACCCAATCCTCACTGGAAAGTCATCACTCAGATCAAGGATTTTCTGAGTTCCTGTGAACAGGGACATCACTTAGAGTCACGTGTTTTCTGATACTTTCATCTTCGAAATGTTAGCAAATACAAGACAGCACATGTGTGCTGTCTTGAAAAGCAAATGTGTATCTAATGCAATATATCACAGTGATCTACACTTGAAACTCATATGACCCTATTAACCAATGCCATCTCAATGAATTTAGTAAATTAAAAACAATTAGAGAATTTTAAAACTTGGGGAAAAAGCAAACAGAAGATAGAAAAGAATTCTTAAAAATCTGTCTTCACCTTCCTAGTACTTGATCTGCGGGAAATTATTTCTGAGAGCTATGAACTCACAGCATACACGTTCTGTCTCACATGCACAAGGGAATCTCTTTGTAAATGAACTTTTGGAAACTGCCTCCTAATACGTTTTCTTTGCACAGTGTTACTCTTCTGAATCATCTAAAAATTTCTGCACGAAGAAACTAGTGTAACTCTATTTGATGTCATTTAGTTTCCAAAAATTACTTTAGCGTGGATGAGAAGGGACAGTTTTTAAAATCTGTCTGCACATGTGTTACGTTCCTGAGGGACAAGGGAGCACAGAGATTGTCATACTGAATACAGACTTCACCTAAGGATCGAGAAGAGAGGAGAGCATGGCTCTCCTGCAAGGAGGCATTGCAGAGCTCATCCCCCTCCCTGTACCTGAAGGAGTCTGATTTGACTCACAACTATTCTTTTGGGTAGCTCCTTTTTCAAATGTCCTGAAAATCATCAACTGACAATTACTTCTCAGGGCTTTATAGAGATTTAGGAACTTTCCACCCAAGAGAATCATTTTCAACTATTCAGGAGTCATCAGTGGATAGGCAGGTAGAGGTTTCGTAAGGTATTGTCATACAGGCAGGGCACTGGACTGCGATTTGGAGCGGAGACTGAAAGGAAGGGTACCTGGATTGCCAAGCTGCTCTGAGATCCCCTTTCGGAGCCTGGTCTGGGCTGGCAGTGGGCAAAGCCAGCCTCCCAGGGAGCCCAGCGGCACTTGGAGGGCTCACAATCTGTGAGAGGCAAGGCCTGCCTGAGGTCCCTCCAGGAGAGCGGGGTTGGGCCTCACGGTGACACTTCTTATTTATTGTTTCTTTCTGTTCCTCTGGACAAATATAGGATTTTTGTTGCAAGTGATATTGATCCCTTCAAGCATCATAAATTCCTCCCAAGAAATGAAACAAATTGGAGCAAATAAACTTTACTTTCTCTTCATCATCTAAAAAATAGCAAAATCCATGTATTTTAGAAACAGGACAGCAGTGTACCTTACTCTAAAGGACTGGGAAATTTATATTTGCTTCTGTTTCAAAACATATCTTAACTCTTACACCCAAATGCTAATTAGAACCTAAGGATTCTGAACAGTTCCCTGTATTCACTTTCTGTTATATTAAATTTTATATTATGCGATGAATGTTCTTTCTTAAGGGATGAGATTGCAAATCCAAATGTCTTTTCAAAAAATATGTGAGAACTGTATTTCCACAGTAAGACTTGGTATTTGCCTGGATATTAAGCAGCACCGATTATTTGAAAGCATATACTTAGTACTGAAAGACTACGCACGTTCCCTTATACCAAGTCTAGGATTTTACCAAATGTTCTCACTACTGCTAATGAAAATGCATTGAAATAAAACTTGTAAAAAATAAGTAAATAAATTACTACACTGAGCTGTTATGGCTTCCTAAGATCCATTTGTGAACGCTATCATTAGGGTTTGTGAAAGGCCACATTTTAGCATGCATTAACATAAATGTGCTATTAATGAAGCCCTCTGGCCCGAGCCCATAGGATGTCATGTAAGGTAATACAGCCCCGAGAAGGGGGCCTGTGCCTCGTCTCAGTGTGCTAGCTAAGGGCCTCTCTCAAGTGGTTGGTGAAGCCACATAATTTGACGATGTGTTGGGAATACGAGGGCAGGAAGAAGACAGAATATAAATTAAAGTCCTGCGTTGATGTTTACAGAACCCAAGTTAAGTGTCTCATTTATGTAGGTTCATGTAATGACCACATTCTGGTGACATGGAGTTCCACTTAATGACTGTGGGGGAATAAGTTTTAAAGCTTATGGGTTGCCTTTTATATATTAATTTATTATGATATGCTCATTTTTACCTAAATACATGAGGATTATTTTATTTATAAACTTCAGTAATTAACCATGAAAAATTATAATATGGCTACCAGTATATTTATGACGAAATAAGTCATAGTATTTTTTTCTCCCATATTTTTTTGTTGTTTGTTTAACCTCAGATTTTAGATTCTTTTAGGAGTAAAACAGGCCTTTTATGTTTACAAGGTTATGTCTGAGTTGGAAAATTCTTTCTGCAAGTTTTCTCCCTGTATTGCCATGTTTATGCCCCACCCCCCCACCCCCTATTCAATTTTGGCTGCGTCAGTCAGACAGACAGACAGCCAGACAGCCCACTGACACTTGACCTTACATCTGGAGCAGAAACTAAGCAGCAGAGAGCTAAGACGGGCGCAGATGGAGGCATCAGCTTCCTACTTCTTACAGCCTGATTCGTATGTTGCATTCTTTTGTCAGCGAGCACCATGGTACTAAGAAAATATAATTTTCCTATGTATGTGCCCAGTTGATACTAACCAGGGTCATATACTATGCCTAGTACCCGTACTATGCAGTAGGCCCAGCAAAATGACGAGTGCAGGAGTGAATCCCAAATATTTGTCCAGTAAGTAAATAACAAGGAAGTCTTTTCCCCATTATAGGACGCCCTCATGGAAGCTTGATGTTTATATGTCTGAGGACATTTGGTTCATTCAGTGTGATCCCTTAAGCCTCCTTGGCTATGTAATACTTAATTTGGATTTTAGATAAATGTTGAATCGCCACAAATATCTGAAAATGGGTGAATAATTTACAAGGCAATTACTTTTCATTTGGTTTACTATTCTAGTAAAATACAACTAAATCAAAGTATTTTATGATTGACCATATATAAAAACTGCACAGAAAGAATGGAGAGGTTCAATTATTACTTTGATCAAATAAAAGCCTGCAACATTTCTTATTTTATGTTTAAAATAGTTAAATTCCCCTTGATCACAATCAGGATTATCTCGACCTTGTAATAAATAGTTCTGAAATAATCCTTTACATAATTAGAACAAGAGTCATATAAGATATACGGAGATATAGATAGTAAAATAATTTTAAACCTTTTAAAAGAAATGTTCACTTCTTCTAAACTAGGTCTGGCACAATTAGCTTCGCTCTGTAAGGAAAAGAGCGCAGTCATCAAAACCCGGACTTCAGATGCATCTTCCAGATATGTGCCTGCTGCAGGGGCCTCAGGTGTCTCCTCTCTGAGGGGGCACCCGGTCACTTATCCACAGAAAGCCTCAGTCTGTGGAACGGGCCTGGCCCTCTGCCAGGCTGGGTGGTGGGGTCGGCCCCTGCTTAGATTAGGCGATCAGTCCAGCTTCCCTGATTCTCCACAAAGGCCCTCCTCCCCACCCCCAACCCCCGCCCCGGGTGTGTGGGCAAGCGGCTGTCCTTTGGCCAAAATAATAGCATAAGGATCTATTTTTAGTGCAGAGATGCCGACTGAGAGAATGTCTCTGTGCTTTCCCCAGTGAGGAGGAGCTTTCCCATTCGTGCGCTAGGATGCATCTGGCTCTGCTGGAGCCTCAGGGAGACAGGCCCCTGCAGGGTTCCATATATATATGCTGGGGACCCCTGTCTGCTATAAGCCATGTTGTCATGGGGTCCCACCTGCTGAAGTGGGCCAATGACTACAAGCAAAATGAGTTTCAAAAGAAAAAGAGCTTGGCAACGAAACCAACCTTAGTGACACCTCCTAAGAGGCCGGCAGGGTCTGCGAGTCAGGATGGAGAGGGCGCAGGTCTGGGGAGAGTAACCAAACTTGCCCTTCCAGCAGGTTAGCATCCCAGGAGGGCAATGATCCCTGTCTCTACCTGTCCCTCTTGCAGGAGCCTCTGGGTCCAGGAGCCACTGGGGAGCATGCATTACGCAGGAAGAGACTACTCAGCATCTCACACCTGCTATTGCATTCTCTAGTTTGCTGCTGTTCACAACCTTTCAGCCAGAAGTGGTCCCAGGGCCCCTAGCCTGCCGGGGGGCCAGCCTTCACAATGTCTGAGATTACGGCTGGGGACAGAGTGGCAGTGGCAATGGCCTAGAGACCTGGAGCTGGACAGTCACAGAGGAATGTCCTGGAATGCCCTCACCCACCCATGCCTTTCATCCCTGCTTCATCCAGTAGCTTACGTCACCTCCAAGTGGACACGGTGCGCCCGGAGCCAAGTTGGCGCTTCTTTTTTATCCCCTAAACCATGTTTTGAAATTTATTTTTCTTCTTCCAAGTATATCCAGTGCCTGACCATCTATAAATATTTACTAAATGGATTAACATTTGGCGCATACTTCGTGCCTGTTAATGATGGAATTTACATTAGTGTGTCTCATGGAAAATTTTTAACACAAAACAAAAGTACCAAATTAATTTGAAACACGTTTCAATATATATGTCCCCTTAGATATCTATAATGAACAAAATTATATTATAGCATTTAATTAAAAATGAAGAATTATGTCATACAACATAGGAATTTAAGGAATAGATTTGATAGCCAAGTAGTATATTATTTTTTAATCTTAATTTTCCCATTAACTGTAGTAAAACATTTAATCTTCCTGGCCCTCAAATTCCTATAAATGTGTACCATTGGCAATAATATATATGGGTTATGTCTTTAGTTAAAATATATGTTATATAAAGCCTCTAGGCTAATATCTACTTTATTATAAATAAATGGTAGCTGTGATTACTATAACCATTATTTTTATTGTTACTATTTTGTAGTATTATAAATCAGGATGAATCTCAAATTCTTCTTGCCAGTAGATAAACACAGTTTTTATTTAAATTAAATATTATTATTCATATAAAATTCTATAACATTTCATTAATGTATTAAAAGTCATAAAATATTTATCCTTTCAAATTTTATGAGAATAAAATTTCAAACCCTAATTAATATAATGATAGGTGAGAAGTTTGGCTAAGTTAAATGCATAAAAATAGACACATTCAAATGATAAGTGCAAAGATGAGAACATTATTGGCAACTCATAGAACAGATAAAATTTAAATTTCTTAGCACACCTAAAACTCTTACAGTCAATTGTAGTAATAATTAACTAAATATGAAAAAAGGGCAAATGATATAATCAGGCATTTTCCAGGTTTCACAGATACAGAATAGCAAATATCTTTTGCAAATATAAAGTTCCTCTTTCTTCAAAAATCACATTTTATAACCATGATGAGGTATCACTTTTCCACTAACCCACTGGTCTCCGGGCCCTGAACACAATTCTGGCAAAGTCGGTCTAGCAACCCCCCATCCAGGGCCTCTGAACTCAGAGAGGATGTTTGTCGCTGGTCACTTGCACAGACAGGTTCCCATATTCTCCATGACAAAACACTGTGTGTGCTGCCTTTTTAAAGACAGTCTTTGAGAAGGAGTCATTGGAATCTCATATGCCAACTGCATGAATATTTAACACAGAAATATTTTCTGAAGTGTGACCAGAGGCTGTAGCTCTCTGGGATAAAAAAATGTGGGCTCTCTACAGAAATAAAAATAAGTATGGCTTAAAATCTAAAATACAGAGCACCAGGAAAACAGCAAAAAATATTGATTAAAATGTTCATAAATTGTATAAAACTGACAAGATGAAAGAAAAGCAATATGACAATAAATGCAAATGGATCAACCTCTCCAAATACAAGGCAGTTAAAGATGGCTTTTAAGAAACATGACTAAAACAAGCAGAGGAGATCACGGTGTGTAGCACCTTGTATAGTCCAGATGTCAGCCAGTCAGAACCAGAATTACTCAGAACCAATCAGGAGGCCATCCCGATGTGAGCAGGCTGGTGGCAGCTCTGTCTAGAACAGGACATGACACCAGAGGGTCCCATAGAACGATGGGCAGAATGACACCAGACTGGCAAAAAATGCAGGGATGCATTGCTTTAGAAAATGACGGCTTGAGTTTGTACAGAACAGGTCATTTACATACTCGAAATAGATCAGATAGATAGATAGATAGATAGATAGATAGATAGATAGATAGATGACTCCAGTCCTGGTGACAGCTCCCAGTCTGAATGCCTTCTGAGAGCCACACCCACCCCAGAACTTTTAGAGAAATAAAACAAATCAGACTGTATTTTCCGAAAAAGGAAATGAATGTATAACTTTCACATCCTGATTGCATTGCGTTTCTGCATTAAATTGCTGTCCACTTATTTCAAGAAAAAAAAATTCTGGATATTGTTTCAAAATGCTTTCTCAGTTTAATATTCATTCAATATTTTTAAACCTATCATTTGTGGTTAATGTTTTACATTATTTCAAGACTTTTGTCTGAGTTTTACATCCCCTCAATGCAAATTTGATCATTCTTGGTATATGTTAGATTCTAATATTTCTTCATTTCTACTCTTGTTATTTCAGAATGTCTTAGAAAGTCTTACGCACTTATTTTATTAATGAATGTTAGAGTATTTTTGTCGGGTTTTATAATGTATCTCATCAGTCTTTTAATTAGAAGTACACTCGGTCTAAAACTGAACTTGGAAAGACTGAGCATATCATTCTTTGGAGTTCCTGGTAGATAACCATGGATGTTCATGCTGGCAACAGACCCTGAAGAATTTCCTTACTGCTCTTTAACGCTTGAGTCTTGTGGTCAGGTGTAAACACAAGTCCTGCTTTGTCACAACGTGGGAAGGGGTTTTTGTTGTTTCTTTATTCGTCTTAAATCATGGGTTTTAAGCAAATGAACAAAAATACCACATAGGGCATACATCTTGGGATGAGTGAAAATAAGGAAAAGGCTTACTTCACAAAGTCTTGTGAAAATGTGTGGTTTTAAAATAAAAAGCTAGTTTGGAAGGTTTTGAAATTCTCAGTATACTTGGATGAAATGTTTTATTTCACCGTGAGATAGATCCAGACTAAGTACGGTGGAACAGATAGAAGAAAGAATGAGTGATCTTGAAGAGAGAAATCTAGAAATGACTCAGGAGAGAGAAGAGAGAGAAGAACTATCTTAGTTTTCTTTATAAATTTTAGTTCCCATTGTTTCTAATTTATCTATTTCTTCATGTCTTTCATCTTAATGCTTCTTTAAAATAAGTCGTTCCTTAAAAGTACTAAAACTATTTTTCTTCATAAGAAAAATATTTAACTATTTGACTTATGTCAAAATTATTTAGGTTTACCTCTAGAAATTGATAGGCAGTGAAGCCATCGGTATTACTATCTCACATGTTACTCTTATATTTACTATTGCATTCTTGGTTCCTTGCTTTAAAAAAACATGTATTTTTATTTCAGTCCCAGACATACTCAGGAGTGTCATGCTGTTGAAGACCCCTCCAGCCATGTGAGGTGACAACATTCTGTGTCTCAGCACAAGGAGACTGCCCCATGTCCATACCAGAGGTGTGGAAGAAAATGCCAAAGCCAAAAAGTGGTCACTTTTCCAATTCATTGGTTCTTGCAGCACAAAGTCATCGTGCCCGATATATGCTAGGCAGTATTCCAGATGAGCAGAGGGATTAAAAAGAAAATCCCTCACCCTTACAAAGCTTACATTCCACTGGTGAGATAGAAAACGAACAAGCAGACGGATGGAAGCATCGTCCAGTTCTGCGCTGATTTGCGACATTAATGCAGCATAAGATCAAGGAGCCCTGATCACTGTGAGCAGACGTGGGATGTGCTGGCCCCACTACCTGCCTTTGAGGTGCATGAGATTATCAAACTCATGTGAACGCCCAGATTAGCAGCGGAGCCAGCTGGGAGAAATTGGACACTGCCGAAAGACAAAGAGCATTCTGCCTTCCAGGGCAAACCTCCCACTAGAGAAGCCAGAGCACAGAAGTCTCTGGAACCTACCCTCAGAGCTGAGCCCAGGTGATGCTGACCAATGTAACAAGACAGAAATCAATACACAGAGCTGGGCTGAGTGCTAGCTTGGCACTGACCATAGGTCTCTACCTCCAAATGTCTGTGTATTTGGGTGACTGCCCTCGTACAGCTCATGGCTGACACGGGCTGTCCATGGGAACCTTGGCCGGTCCTTTCACTTTTCAGAGACTGGTCACAAAGAAGAGTTGAAAGGAGGGACTCCATGGACATTGCAGATGATGCAGAGCTGCGTCCATGTCTTCGGGGCAAAAGTGAGAGGCTGTGAAATGAATGTGTCAACCGCTGCATGCACTCAGTGGCTTAACTGGAGCTATTTTTACTTTCCTTTTACATGGACATCGATCTCCTTTTTGTCATTTTAGCCTTCGGCCACTAAGCTGTTCCAACAGCCTGCATTGTCTGTTATTCTAACAATCAGGATAAATATTTTTAGAAATGGCCATTAGAAGCAGATGATTTAACAGCCAAAATGTTACTTTCAACCTTCATCAAGATCAGCAAATCCTGCTACATATAAAGACAAACTCATCCACTTATGTTTTCTCTCTATGAATAAAATGTAGGGATCTGAAAATTCTACCATTTTAACATTTAGAAAAATGGCAAGCTTCACTGCCACCAGTAAATCTAGAGCAGCAAATTGCTTTTCCTAAAGTGGTTTGGGAGGGACTGACCTCACCCAGCCTGTGTCCTTGGGCCTGGTGGCAGCTGTGTGTCAGAAGGCCAGCTAACAGCAGCAGTCCGGTCTGCAGCTCTTGGACTAGGGCCCCGCCCATGTGAAGCTGGTGAGTTCTGCCGGGGTGCAGACTCGCTGCCGCAGCCCCCGTGGAACTATCTTCCGACTACCTGACCTTCTCGCTAATGACTCAGCATCACTTCATGCTCTCTCAGTTTGACTGAAGTTTTGGCAAAACAGGTGCTTTCCAATGGGCTTGTGATATGTGAATCTCTGTAAGCAGGAGAACAGTCCTGAAATTAATGTAGATTAAAATGGTCTTAATTGATGCCCTAAGGATGGGGATGATTGAATGGGAATCGTAGATGTCCTTTGCCGTGTGTGGTCTATTTAGACAAAGCCGTGTGAAGTTGCATCTGTCTTTTCTTTTCCCAAATTATTTCATCTGTAATTCCTACTTTTTTTAAAGCTATTTCAAAGACTTTCATGTTTTGAGTTTTTGTCCCAAGTATTTATTTATGACATCACTGCTGGCAAACAGTCATTGAGTTTCCTCAGTAGGAGAGCCACTTAATGGTGTGTTTTATGTACAAAATTTCTAATGCTAAGTGGGCCAAAGGTTGGAGCCTGAGGTGGAATTTATTTTTTTTATTTAACTTCTTTGTTGTTGTTGTTCAAGTACAGTTGTCTCCATTTCCCCCCGCCACTGTCCCCCCCAACCCTCCCCATTTGTGTTTGCTCATGTGTGGCTTGCAGTTAAAGTGTTTTAACTGTAGAGTGTTTTTTTTTTTCCCTACCACTCGGTTTTGATTTAACTCGTATGTTAACAGGCATAGGAGTGGAGTGGGTGGGCGCTGTGAGCGCTCTCTCTCGGGGGCAGGCCCTCGGCCGGCAGTTAGGAGGCATTTCCTGAGGAACGTTGAACAAGGTGTTTCTAGAATGCCGCCGGGAGACCCGCAGGCAGGCTGTAGCTGCCTTGATATACAGTGGAAGAGACAAATCCTTCCATTTCTATATGGAAATTCACAAGGCGCTAGCATAACAGAATCTCAAGGAATACTGTGCCCTCTTTTCCCCCAGGAGGTTTTGTATTTCCTCGGGAGCACTGATAAATCAACCTTTGCTGCATATTCTAAAACCGACACATCAGTCACTGGTTGGGAGCAGGCAGACTCTGACTTTGTATGTCTGAAGGACAAAAATTATCAAAGACGGGACAAGAATGAAAGAATTTGAAAAGAAGTGGAATGGCTCAGATGTCACCCTGCCATACAGTCTGAGACATAACATCTCGAGAGTTGAAGGTCTTCGGTGGCTCTGCGTTTTGAAGGTCACAATCGTTGTGAGATTCAGGAAGCTATTGTTAACATTGAGGCTTTTTCCACACCCATACTGCTAATGCACGGGAAGACGTGTGTTGCATTTACCATAATTATATTTTGCATGAAAGTTATTATTCTTTCCATTCACTGTGTGTAAAAATTGGGCCCTGAGGTGTCATTCACTTCTTTGTGGCTATCGTGTGACAGTAAGCGGGGTCTTGCTGGCCTGGCACATAGGTCCACGTTCAAACAGGCTTCTGCACTCTCTTAACTTACATGCTACCATTTTTGTCTCACCAGGTAGGGCTTAGCCCACCTCTTGGTGCTAAGTCCCTTCCATTTGCCCAGGGCTCAGCTGTGGACCCTGAAGCTGCAGTTCCTGGTGTCGTCTCCACAGAGTTCGTACGAAGCTCTTACCTAACCAAAACTAACTGAAAAAATGAGAGAACGTTTGCATAGAAGAATAACTTAAGAAATAGAATCGTTTGTTAAGATTTCCCCACAAAGATCAATTCCAGGCTGAAATAGTTTACTGGATGATTCTATAAAACACTCAACATATAACTCATTTAAAATCCCCCAAGTATTCTTAGGTTTGAGAGAAGAGAAAACATTTTCTCATTCATTTTGTGAAGCTGTATGATATTGTTGATAAAACTCACACAGATATAAGAAAGAAATCAGTAATCTGATCACATGACTGAACATGGAGGAGAAAATTCTAGAAAAAATATTATCAATCAAATTTCAAGTATATTAAAAATATACTACATCCAGATCAAATTAGATTGATCCCAGGATTGCAGATTGGTTTCATATTTGAAAGCCAATTGGTATTAATTTATCATATTAGCAGATGTGGTGATATGAATAAGGTAGAAGAAATATTTAGTAAAATACAACATTTCTTAATGATAAAAAACAGTTAACTAGGAAGGGAAGGCATGTTTTTAAATTTCATAAAGAGTATCTCACTCCACAAATAGCGCTGAGGTAAGCCAAGTAATGAACAGGTTTGTAATAATTAAAATAGCCCCTTATTTCTATTGAGGTATTCTGGGTGAGACCCCTCTGTGCAAGTGCAGAGCCCAGAGGCACCATTGAGTTATATGGGCCCCTGGCACACCCAGCACTTCCCAGTTAGAGCCCCGAGCTCCTCAACTTGAGATTAATCACATCTGAAGCTTCGTCGAATTTCTCAATTAGTGGTCACTCCTGGCCAAACCCTTCTCTTGGATTTCTAGGATGATGTCATTCCTTTGTATCTAAATAAGGAGAAATTGGCATTTTTTTCTCATTAATTTAAGTAGGAAGCTGATTTATGACTACTCTGGAGTTAAAATCGCTTGTGAGAGCGGTGCTCTCCATGTCAGTGGTTCTGAAACGTCACTGCACATCACAGTCACTTTAGTCTTGAGAAACACTGATGCCTGATCTCACCCCAGGAAAATCAAATGCAATTGGCCTTGGATGTGAAAAGACCTGAGGACTTTTGAAAGCTAAGTGATTCCAACATACAGTAAAGTCTGAAAATCAGTGCTCCTCATTACATACTTTATGGAAATGGCAGGTTTTTCGAATAAATAAATGGCTATCATTTCTGATAGCTAGTTATTATCTCTTGGCATTAAAACAATTAACTAAGCAGTCATAGAATAAAATCACACTGTCATTCCCGAACACGGTATCATTTTGTCTTTTCCACTTTTCAGTGTGTTTCCTTTCAATCTAAGGGGCAGACCCATTTACTCCTTAACTAGGATTTTAAATTTGTGGTTTCTGAATCATTGTGAGTTAGAAAATATAATATCTATGAATTATTTAATTGATCAGGGACTCTTGACATTGTCCAGAATCTGTCTATGCAGTTTGAGGAAATAGTCTCCTACTTTCGCAAATATCACAGGTGTCATCAAACCTGGGGCCACACACCGTAAAACCCAAGAGTACAAAATTCATTGTAATGTCTGCAGAAGGTCAAATAAAAGAGACCTCAATTTTGAACAAAAAGTGGTTGTCAGATTTATCAAATTGCCATTTTGTGCTAATTTTAATGATAGTAAAATTGCAAATTCTATGTAGCTTTACCCCCTTCAGTCTTTCCATGGTGCCGATGCTCACTAAACTTTGAATGTCTTATTTTCGGTTGTCATGGACTCATTAATTATATAAATGAATTGAAAAGATGAGCTAAATATAAAATCATAGTAATGGCAGCTGGGCTATTGTTAAGCAGAGAGCCAGAGAGCCCACCTCTGAGGCAACAGCTCTGTTCTTCTGCAGAAGTACCTTCTCAGAACAAAACACCACAATTCACAACTGCATTGATCAAAAAGGGCATTATGGAAGATTTTTCTAAACTATTTTTTTACTTCTTAATTTATATTTTGAAAGTATTGTAGATTTACTTGGAGTTATAAGAAATAATATAGAGATTCCATATAACTCTCACCAAGTTTATTTTTTTAATGTAAACATTCTGCATATTTTCATGTAATGTCACGGCCAGGAAATTGACGATCAATACACTCCACCTACCTTACTTCGATTTTACAAGCACTCATGTGTGTGCAATTTTGTGAAATACATATGTTCTTTTGACCAGCAGCACAGTCAAGATCCAGACTATTTCTGACACCAAAAGGGTGTCCCATGCCGCTCTCTCAGGCCAGCTATCTCATTACCACTTCTTCCCAACCTCCTGGCGACAGGCGATACGTTCTCTGTGCCTACACTTCCATCATTTTAAGAATGTTACACACATGAAATCATATAGTAGCATGTTTGAGGTTGTATTTTTTCACTCAATATAATTCCCTTGACACATATCTAAATTTTTGTGTCTAGCAATTCTCTTTCCTTTCATTACCATGAATATTCCCATAATGTGAATGCCCCATGGGCTGTTGAAGCATTTCATCTGGTATGGAGTATGGCGGTTGAGTCTAGCTTGGGGCGACTCAAAATAAAGGTGTTGTGAAAATTGTGCACAGGGTTGTGTGTGTATGTGTGTGTACATTTTCATTTAGGAGGATAAATGTCCAAAGGGGAGGTTTCCTGGTCACATGTTTCCTGTGGAAGACACTGTGCCACTCCACATACCCAACACCAACTTATGACTGATCCAATTTCTTGACCTTCTTGCCATCACTTGGGCATTTTCACCAAAACGGTTTCTCTGTAACCTGTTTTAATTAGGTATGTTGTGACAGCCTATTGTGGATTTAATTTGGAATCCCCTAATAGCGAATGACTATGAAACACACTCCATTTGTGATTTGCCATCTGTATATCTCTTCAGTGCATTGTCTCCTCATGTTTTTTTAACGTATGTTTTGCAAAATTTCTAAATGGATTGTTCTTTTATTTGTTTATTTTCCTATTGTTGAGAATATAGATATTTATTAAGATTTTACTTAATTATAATCATTTCTAAACTTCATTGGGCCAAGTATTTTATTAAGTTGTTTTTAAATATCTGATTTATAAGTTAAACAAACATTGTGCTTATCATACTTCACTATCAGCCTTTTCCTCCAAGTTTCCATGCAGTTGACTGCAAGTAAAAGTCTAGATATATAGCACATAGCAATTGAAAGATGCAGAGAAGCCTTTATAAAAGTATGATATGGCCTTGCAGTACAGTTTAATATTAGGCAGCATAATTTCTCCAAATTTGTTCTTCTTTTTCAACATCACCCTTGCTACTTGGGATCTTTCCTGGTTCCATATACATTTTTTGAATATTTGTTCTAGTTCTGTGAAATACCCCATTGGTATTATCATAGGAATTACGCAGACTCTAAAGATTGCTCTGGGTCATATGGACACTTTAATGATGAAAAAAATCAAAGCATGGTCATCATGGAGACCATGTCCTACAGGTTTTCAGTGGAAGCTGTTAATATCATACAGCTATTAGATTTGAAGCTCTTGATGGAAGCTGTATACTCTTGAAACTTGGCTGCTTTCGGAGAATTCTCAAACTTGTTTTAGTTATAAACCTCCAGACAAAAGGGCAGTATAGGTGTTGAAGGTCATCATTTTTGTGTTGTTTTGTTTGGAAGGCATGAATTGAGGAATCTACACCTTCATATTTAACTGCTGTAAAATTGGTCAAAAGAAACTCCCATGGCTGTTTTCAGTGTGGTTCCAGGATATAAGCCTTCTTAAGAGGACTGAAGGAAAGACAGCATATCCCTGACAGTAACAAGGCTGAGGGTGTTACTTGAGTTCCTCACAGTACCTGGCCATGTCTGTCTGAAGTGGGGTGGAATCGAAAATCCAGGAGACATGTACTTTGTAGGATGACCTGTAATAAGTTCACACAATGAGCATCATCGTGGGCTGGAGCGCGATCCTCCCAAGGTCGTGAGAGCCAGGAGTCACACTCTCGGTCGGCGAAGCTCCAGAGTGCCAGACCATTTTATAGTTTTGCCTGTTCGCGCTTTAACAGGGCATTGCTTTACTTTGCTTTCTCGGGTCTGAGGGTGACCGGGTCATAGAAACAATCAAGTTTCTTTACAAAGTTCTCTATTACCAGGGCCAGCTAAGAGTGGCTGTATCAAGGCCAGCATTTGGAATTCCTCAGGAAAACAAAAGATAAATGTTTTTTTCTTGTTCGTTTGCTTTGTTTCTTTTTTTTTTTTCTAATGTCAGAACTGCACTACCTCTCTACCAAGGAAAGGTTTAATCCACTCTCAGGACAAACCATCCACAGTCAGGTCCCGTAGGAAGAGGTCCTACAGGGGTGCACAGCCAGGGGGCTGAGATTCTGGTCCTTATTTGCCTCCCACCTTTATAGTTACTTTGGAGTTATGCGAGTGACACAAAAGAATAGCTCCATGAAAGTTTTAGGGATTAATCTCACTCATTTAAGAAGCAAAATTAGTTCCAATAACTTTTCATTGGATTTAAAAGATGATGTTTAAAGCGATTTTAATATTTTATTTATTTTTATGTAATTTTTACATTTTAAATTACTTTTTATATTCTTTTCATAACATCTTTGATTCGCTCTAAAAATCAGATTTCTTGAGGGATTCTGGGATCCAGGGTCTTATTAGAAGTTGCTTACTGATAGAATTATATTAAAAAAAGCACATTTCCTTATGCCTCCTTGTTATCCTTATTTGAATGGGCTTTTTTAATAGTCACTATCTTCAAAGATATTAGAATATTTTTGACAGTTCTTTGAAATGTTGGCAATCTTTAATTCGAAGCTCCAAGCTTTTACTACCATAGCATTTCAAATTCATGGACTTCTCCACAGGCACACCTGTTGTCTGCGTTTGTAGGAAGTCTTCTCCCAGCAGTCTGTGGGGAAAGAGACAGGTTCTGCCACAGAAACCAACTGTCCTCTGGCTCGGGCTCCTCTTCCAGGGATGAGTTGAAATCTGTTAAGCTGTATCTCGCCCGAATGTTTCCGATGTCAGTTTTAAGATATGACCTGTCAACAAACAGGATTAAATCTGGAGTTTGTGGGAGATATCTTGGGAATCCACTCAAGGCTCAGTAAACCCTTGATCAGACAGGAGAGTCATGCAGTTCTCCAGGCAGAGACAGAAGAACAGCAGAATTTACGGCGTCAGCCCAATGGAGAGAAGTGTATGGAAAATATAATATTGAAGTTCCATAAGAGCTAAACCTGCATCTGAAAAATGTCAAATTTCAGTAAACAACGAGGATTACATGGCAAAAGGGGACATGGTGCCGAAGAGGCATCCTAAAACCAGATCAGCAGGGACTTCCCCTTACTTGTCTGCTGCTGCAATCAGCCTGGACAAGGGCAGTAGGATTTTGTTCTTAGATCTAAAAAAATAATCAGGCAAATGAACAAAAACTGAAGTAAGAAACTGATGTATCCATATTATTTTAAAGTTGAGTCAGAACCAAGGTTTTGTCCAGATGGATCTTCTAGAAATAAGTGTAAAAACTTACAATAACGAGGGAGGACATCAGGGAATGTTGAAGACCTGAATTTTAAGTCACAAATTAACATTCACATTTAGGTTCTGGGGGAGAGTCAATCACCAAGAATTGGTGATTATAGAAAAATTGGAAGCCTTTGCCTACAATAGCCATTGAGAAAAACAAACAAACAAAACTCTTAATGGCTTATTAATAAGCAGCCTAAAATACTTTGTTGACATATTTATCAGGTTGGAGGTGTTGAACTCTTTGGGATTGTTGTAGTTCAGGATTTATAGAACAGATCACCACTGACTTGGTGGCTTGCGAACAACAAAGTTCAAGACCAGGGTGCCAGCATGGCTGGGCAACAGCCTTCTGGGTAGCAGATTTCTCATTATAGCCTCAGTCCTCACCTGTGGAAGGGGTCAGGGTTCTGTGCAGTCTCTTTAATTCAAGCACTAACCCCCTTCATGAGGGCTCCATTCGGAGGACTTGATCACTTCGCAAGGGTCCCCTCTGTTCATACCATCTCATTGGAATTTAGGATTTAAACATATGAATTTTGTAGAGACACAGATGTTCAGACCATAGCAAGGATTAATTGTGATCTTATATTTATTCAGATAAAATTTGTACATGTTTAAATGTGTGTGTGTGTGTATGCTGAGAGAGATTAACATTGAATCTTAGGAATAATTTTATCTTTAGAATATAGCAAAAAATAATTAAAGATTTTATTTATTTATTTTTAGAGAGAGGAGAAGGAAGGAAGGGGGGAGAGAAACATCGATGTGTGATTGCCTCTCACATGGCCCCCACAGGGGACCTGGCCCACAACCCAGGCATGTGCCCTAGTCTGGGAATTGAACTAGCAACCCTTTGATTCACAAGCCAACACTCAATCCACTGAGCTACACCAGCCAGCATGC
>PVKM010018103.1:0-25329 GCA_004027735.1 Carollia perspicillata
TAGAAAAGGAGATGACAGTATCCAGAGGGGAGAGGGGAGGGAATTTCAGGGAAAAGGGAGGGGATTATAGGAACAAGTATAAAGGACACATGGACAAAAACTAAGGGGGGTGGAAAGGGGAGGGAGGTGGGGAGCACTGGGGGGTGGTCTGGGATGGGAGTAAAAGACAGAAAACTGTACTGAAAAACAATTAAAATAAAAATAAAAAAAAGAAAAGAAAAGGACATACACAGATCTTGGGTTCCAGAAAGTTTAGGATATGGAACCTCATTTATAAGATTGCAAATGTTTTGTTTACAAAGAGCTCTTAGAAAGAATACCCCAAGTTTAAGGAAGAAAAATTAATAAGCATAAGTGGGCACTGGAGCACAGTATTAGGTATGACTTGTGATTCCCCTAGGGACTTTCCCTAGGTTCAAGGTAGGATGGGGGAGGAAGCAACAGTTGATACACACTCTATCTTAGTTTCACAGAAATTTCTTTCACTTGAAGGATTTTTCAAGACTGAGTAAAGTCTTGTAAATCAAACTCATAGAATAAGTTTTTCCATCTAACAAACGCTATTCATAGGAATTGTTTCACTCTCAATTCTGATTAGGTACAATTCTGATTCAAGTACAAAAGTACTTGAATTTAATAAATAACCACAAAGTCCTTCAAGTGAAAATTTACCATTATTGACTAACATCACCTTTCAATAAATGGCTCTTCATTACAAGAGAGTGAAAGCTACAAATACTTAAAATTCATAAATAATTCTTCAACAATTTACTATGGTAGATCACTTACTCTGATTTTGAATACATGAAAAGCTATTTCAAGAATCTAATTGCTCTTTTTTCATATTGAACTTTCCCTTATAGAGACAAGAACATAATGGATTCCCATGTGCCCATTATCCAGCTTCAACAATTTTCACCTCATGGCAAATCTTGTTTTAACTAAAAAATTACTCTGCAAAATTATGTATTATTAGCCAACATTCAAGTTCCTCACAATGGTCTTTGTTTTTCTTTTAGGTTTGTTAAAATTAAGATCCAAATAAGTTCCACATTTTGCAACTGGCTGACACGATTCTTACATTTCTCTTTATCTACTGGTTCTACACTTTATCTTTTTCTCTTGCAAATTTTTGTTAAAGAAATCAACTGTATTCAAAGTAAAGAAAATCAAGGACCTAAAACCAAGATTACTCTACCTAGCAAAGCTATCATTTAGTATTAAAGGACATATAAAGAGCTTCCTAGACAAGAAAAAGCTAAAGAAATGACAATAGGTCTTCTTTAAGAGGAAAAAAATTAAAAATGAATAATAAATTAGCAACAAATACATATCTATTAACAATTACTTTCTTTTTTATTTTATTTTTCCATCACCATTTATCTTCCCTATATCCTCTTTCACTTACCCCCTCCCCCACCACAATCACCACACTGTTGTCTGTGTTAATGAGTTGTTCTTTTTTTTCCTATTTTGCTCACTCCCTTCACCTCCCCAGCCCCTTCCCCAGAGCTGTCAACAATTACTTTCAATGCAAATGGATTAAATGCTCCAATGAAAAGATATACAGTGACAGTTGTGTAACAAAACAAGACTGTTACATATGCTGTCTACAAGAGATTCACTTCAGGTGGGAAGATATGCACACAACGAAAGTAAAGAGACAGAAAAAGATATTTCATGAAAATAGAAACAAGCAAACATAAAAAAAGCTGAGATAGCAATACTTATACCATACAAAATAGACCTTAAAACAAAGGGTATAACAAGAGACAAAGAAGGACCCAGAAATTCCACCTCTGGGTATTTATCTGAAGAAACCCAAAACACTACATCAAATAGACATATGCACCCATGTATTCACTGCAGTATTATTTACAATACACAAAGTAAAGAAATAATGAAGAAGAGGTGGTGCATATATACACTGGAATATGACTCAGCCATTAAAAAGAATTAATTCTGGCCACCTGCAACAATATGGATGGACCTAGAGGGTACTGTGGTAAGTGAAGTAAGTCAGACAAAGACAAATGCCAGATGATTTCACTCATATGTGGAATCTAAAAAAACTAGACAAACAAGTATAACAGAAACAGACTCATAGAACATTTCGATGGTTGCCGAAAGAGAGAGGGGTTGGAGGCTGAGTGAAAAATAAAGGGATTAAGAAGTACAAACTGGTAGTTACAGAATAGTCATGAGGATGTAAAGTACAGCAAACAGAATACAGTCAGTAACACTGTAACACTGACACCTTATATAGGTGTCAGATGGGAACTTGATTTATCAGAGTGATCACTTCGTAAGTTGTGTAAGTTTCCAATCATGGGGTTGTACACCTGAAACTAATATAATATTGTATGTCAACTGCAATTGTAAAAATTTTTTGATTTGAAAAAAAGGAAATCAAGTCATTTATGCCACAGTCTTCAATTATCTGTTTTGCTGACTGTCCACTTGAGGCATTTTTAAACATGTCCCTCTGTCCTTGTATTTTCTATAATTTTTGACTCTAGAGTCTTAAATTCAGAAATGATAGAGAAGACAACCTTATACATGGTACTGTGTTTGTCACTAAGGAGCATGTGTATTGCCTTATATCTTTCTGTGATGATAACACCCAATGAGGAACACTGCCTCAATTCAGGACTTCACTGAGAGTTGCAAAATAGTGTTATTCTACTTTTATCATTCCTTCATAGCTTACCATCTGAAATGTCTATTAAGTGAAAATTCTACTCATCAAATCTTTGGTTTCCAAGAGGCAGCTTAGGAAAAGAAGTATAAATGCTTGATTTTTATGAGTTCTTAGAATAATGAATTGGTGTCCTAACCTTCAGAGTGGTAAACAATGAGTTAGTTTTTTAGGGGAATCAGTATACACATAAACTCTAAGATTTAAATAAATGTAGTATGCTTCAAATCACTGCCGTTGTTATTCCTACTGCTGTCAAATTTTACCATCTTTGGCCAGTGAGAAACTCTTCAGCTTGTTTCTGAGCCTTTTAGACATGACCTTAGTCTTTAATAGCTTCCTTGTTTCTAGTGTAACAAAATATCTAGTATAACAAAGTGGTATAATATTACCATCATGTCCATCTCCTGCCCCAGACCTGAAATCAACCATATATCCTAGAAACCCCAGTACATTTCAATTGGAAACAGTATTCAGAGGTAACCTGGGTTCTAGGACTGCTCATTTCTTCTGAGTTGGTCACTTTAGGCCTTTTACAGTGGTCAAAGTCCGTATGATTTTACACTGATACTTCCAAATAAAATTCTACATTTTTAAAAGCATTGATTTTATTACACAATGACACTAATATAATTAAATTAATTGCTTTGCTGCACAATACATATACAACAGCTTGGGAATAAATATACTAATACCATGATTAATGAAAACCATTTATAGTTTTTATACTGTTCTTTTGTCCTCAGGCTATAAACTACATGTGTATAATCAAATTACTGCTTTTTAAAGACACTTATAGTTCTTTCCTATGGACATACTACTTTGGATTCTTAGTTTCATTTTGCTTTCACTTCTCGGTTTCTTTAATGATAAAACTTGTTTTAGAATTATATAAAACATGTAAATGGTTTCAAAGTCACACCTAGAAAACAAGCTAGCTTCATTAACAGAACTCACAATTGCTTAGTTTTTGGTAAATTCCTAGACTAAAAAAAGTAGAAGTAAAAAGTTATATACACACAAATATATTTTACTAGATAAAATAAACTTTAGAGATTTTCTGTATCTTATTATTTTCACTTCATAATAATATCAAGACCATGGCAAAGAAGACAGTCCTTATTTGCTTTACACCTATATAATATTCAATTGTATTATAATACTCAATTGTATAATTAAATTGTTTTTTTAAAATACTTACTGATTTGAGAGAGAGAGGAAGGGGAAGAGAAAGAGAAAGAGATTGTGAGATTGATTTGTTGTTCTACCCATCCATGGCTTCACTAGTTGATTCTTGCACATGCCCAAACCAGAGATGGAACTCATAACCCTGAGATACTGGGATGATGCTCTGATCAACTGAGCTACTCAGCCAGAACCCCACTGATGGAAATATGGGTTGTTTTACTCTTTTGCTACTACAAATGGTGTTGCTTATTTACAGTAGCCAAGAAAGGTAAACCACGTAAACTCTCATCAACAAATGAATAGATAAAAAGATGTGGTGCATATACACGGTGGAATATTATTCATCCATGAAAAAGGCCAAGATAGCTTTCCATTTGCAACAATATGGATGGACACATTATGCTAAGTGAGGCAAGTCACACACATAAAGATATGGAATGTATGATATCACTTATATGTGGAATCTTAAAAAGTTACACCTTTAAAAAAAAAGTAAAATGGTGGTTACCAAGGAATTTGGTTCCTGCTGGTTTTCCTGCTTTTTTGGTTCTCTGCTCCTTTTCTTTCCCTTGATTTGCATAACCCGAGTATTTTTAGAATTGTATTTTAATTAAAATATTAAACTTTCAAGTAACCACATTAAAAAAGGAAAAACAGGTGGAGCTTTGACCAGTGTGGCTCGGTTTTCTGGAGCATTGTTCCATAAACCAGAAGATGATGAGTGTGATTCCCACTCAGGATACCTGGCTGGGTTGTGAGGTCAGTTCCCAGTCCTGCACATATGGGAGGCAACTAATTGATGTGTCCCCCTTGCATCAATGTTTCATCCCTCTCTCTCTTCCTCCCTTCTCCTCTCAAGAAGCATGTCCTCAGGTGAGGATTAACAATTTTTTTTTTAGGAAAACAAGTGGAATTAATTTTTAAAATATATTTTATTGAGCCCTGGCTGGTGTAGCTCAGGGGAATGACTGCGGGCCTGCAGACCAAAGGATCGCGGTTTGATTCCCAGTCAGGGCACATGCCTGGGTTGCAGGCCAGTTCCCAGCAGGAGATGCACGAGAGGCAACCATATATTGATATTTCTCTCCCTCTCTCCTTCCCTTACCCTCTAAGGATAAATAAAATCTTTTAAAAAATCCATTCCTTTATTTATATATACATATATATATATATATATATATATATGTATGTATATATAAATAATTGATTATGCAATTACAGTTGTCCCATTTTTTCTCCCCTTCATTTCCCTTCACCCTGCACAACCCCCTTCTACCAGCATTCCCTCCCCACCTTAGTTCATGTCCCAGGGTGATACATATAGTCTTCGACTTCTCCATTTCCCATACTAGTCTTAACCTCCCCTTGTCTACTTTGTACCTACCATTTATGCCTCTTATTACCTGTACCTTTTCCCCCTTCTCCCCCTGTCCACTCCCCACTGATAACCCTCCATGTGATCTCCATTTCTGTGATTCTGTTCCTGTTCTAGTTGTTTATTTTTGGATTCAGATTTTGACAGCTGTGAGATTGTTATCATTTTACTGATCATAGTTTTGATCTTCTTTTCTTAGATAAGTCCCTTTAACATTTCATATAATAAGGGCTTGATGATGAACTCCTTTAACTTGATCTTATCTGGAAAGCATTTTATCTGCCCTTCCATTCTGAACGACAGCTTTGCTGGATAGAGTGATCTTGGATGTAGGTCCTTGCCTTTCATGAGCTGGAATACTTCTTTCCAGTCCCTTCTTGCCTCCAAGATTTCTTTTGATAAATCAGCTAACAGTATTATCGGAACTCCTTTGTACATAATTGTCTCCCTTTCTCTTGCAGCTTTTAGGATTCTCTCCTTATATTTAATCTTGGGTAATGTAATTATTATGTGCCTTGGTGTGTTCCTCCTTGGGTCCATCTTCTTTGGGACTCTCTGAGCTTCCTGGACTTCCTAGAAGTCTATTTCCTTTGCCAGGTTGGGGAAGTTCTCCTTCATTATTTGTTCAAGTAAGTTTTCAATTTCTTGTTCTTCCAGTTCTCCTTCTGGCACCACTATGATTTGGATGTTGGAATGTTTACATTTGTCCCCAAAGTTCCTAAGCCTGTCCTCATTTTTTGAATTCTTGTTTCTTCATTCTGTTCTGGATGAATGTTTATTTCTTCCTTCTGGTCCAAATCACTGTTTTGGATCCTGGTTTCCTTCCCTTCACTGTTGGTTCCCTGTATATTTTTCTTTATTTCACTTTGCATAACCTTTACTTCTTCCTCTATTTTGCAACCATAATCAACCATTTCTGAGAGCATCCTGATTACCAGTGTTTTGAATTCTGCATCTGATAGGTTGGCTATCTCTTCATAGCTTAGTTCTATTTTTGGAGCTTTGATCTGTCCTTTCATTTAGGCTAGATTTTTTTTGTCTTGGCATGCTTGTAATGTTGTAAGGGGTGGAACCTTAGGTATTCACCAGGGTGGGGCAACCCACGTGGATAGATTGTGGTGCTGTATTTGGAGGAAGGGTCAGAGAGGGAACAACGTCATGTGTTCAGCTCTCTGCTTGCTTTCAGTCACTTCCCTTGCTACCCACAAGCAAATCAGGCCCACCTAGTGCTGATTCCCGGGTGGGTGGGCTTGTGTATGTTATAGGACACTGTAGGCATCTCTAGGGAACTCTCTTGTGAGGCTGAGAGTTTCTCCCACTGCCACAACCCCCACAGGTTTTTACATCCAGAGGTTTTGGGGCTTTCCTTTCCAGCAATGGAACCCCGAACTGCAGTCTGTCTTGCTCCCCAGGTTTTCCTCCTGGTTTATCCCCATGCAAATGTGGGACCACCCAATCTACCAACTTCCGTCTTGCCTGTTCTGGTCCGCTAGCTGCTGCCTGGCTCACCCAGTCCTCATGGTGCCGCCTTGCTGCACATCTTCTCCACCTTAGCTGCCCATCGCCATCTCTTCTACCAGTCTGAATGACTGTTTCTTCTTTCACTTCTTGGTTGCCAGACTCCCATATAGTTCAATTTTCTGGCAGTTCTGGTATTTTATGTTTTTAAATTTGTTGTTGTCCTTCTTTTGGTTGTGCGATGAGGTGAAGTGTATCTACCTACACATCCACTTGGCCATAAATTAGTATTAATTTTAAAATATATTTTAGATAAGGCACTATATCTAAAATATTATAATTTCAACAATATTTTAAAATTGAGGTACCATACATTCTTTTACTCATACTAAGTCTTTAAAATCTCATTGGTATTTTATAGCACATCTCAAGTTGGACTAGACACATGTAGTTGATGGCTATCATATTAGAAAGAGCAGCTCTAACTTATTCTGTAATACAAGTGTTTTTTTCTTTGTTTTTATAAGAAGATATTGAACAGTTTTTGTACCTTATGGTTAGCAATTCTGAAGTTCAGAATTATTCATTACCATAATAAAATACTAAATTATGACAACCATTTTTAATAATTTATGTGTTCTGAAACTTAGTAATTTAATAGAACTTAATCAGAAGTAAATCTTAAGATTTTAACCAAAACAATTTGTACTGACACTTCTACATCATACAAATTGGCACGATACTTTACTTTCTAAATCTTTTTATTTAAAAATTACATAATTTTCTGTGAAGTTAGCTATCATTTGAGGGGCCAAAAATGAAGGAATATATATAATATATATACCAAAAATAATAAATATAGTGGTTTCTATAATTATGGATTTCATACTTGACACTACTAGCACCCAAGTCTATTCTGTTAAAAATTAATTAAGTCCCTATTATCTGAGAATAGTGCAGGCTATATAACAAACTTTTTCCACAATCATTTTTGTTCTCTAAAGTTTCACAAACCTGTGCTGAATAAAAATTAAAAACAAATCTTCCCCAAAAGATGGATCACACTAAATTCTATTCAAAATGAATGAAAAGTTATATATTTCCTTAGACAATAAGATATGTTGGAATTATTGTATATATTCTCAATTTAGTGCTTCACAATAAATCCAGAGGTCTGACTGAGCATACAAATTCATACCAAATGGCATTCATAGTTGCAAGAAGGGGTAAGCTTTCTAGATGCCAAAGCAAAAGATACTGAGTTAAATAAGTTGGTATTTACTATGTGATATAAAAACAAGTCATTAATTGCACTGCAACAATTTTCACAATAAATACACTTATTTAATATGCAGTCCTACAATGTGGCCTATATCCACCTTAGTTTCAGTTTCTATGATGTGCTTAAAAAATAAAGTATAAATACTCGATCTATGAATTCACTTCAAGGTAAGTTTAGAGGGGTGCTATTCAAGACAAACAAAAAAAGCTACAAATGAAACCCTATATATGATTTAAATTTTCTATTAGCAACATTAAAAAGTAAAGAGAACCAGGTAAATTTTACAATATAATTTTATAACTACATATTTTAAAAATCACTTAAATTTGCAATCAACAAAAAATTAGTAATGCAATATTTTACATTCCTTTCTTTATACTGTCCTCAAAATCACATGATCCTTTACATTTATAATTCAGACTAGCTACATCACATTGCAAGTGCTAAATAGTCATACGTGGCTAGTAGCTATCATACTGGAAAGTGCAGGTTTAGCCTATCTGGAAGAATGAATAGAGGATAATTTAAGCAATATGTCATGATTTTCTCTTGCAATTGGAGTTTGATAAAGATTAGAGAGTTCTGTTAAAACATGGAGAGGGGATTTTTGACATTAGAACGTAACTAAAAAAATCTATCAAGTAGAGAGCAGGGTTGAGTTAACCATAGCATGTGTTTGAATGAATGACCATCTGTCTTTGCAAGGAAATAGACTGAGGGGTGGAACCATAATCTTCCATAAAAGATCCTTCTGCTCCAACACAAGCACAAGTAAATCCAAGGTACTATCTCCAAAATTCTGGCTATTAAAATGTTATCCTACATACTGCCATAAAACTCAGCAATTCTACTCCACACATCTACTAAAAACATGTCCACACAAAGATCTGTATCCACATGTCCAGAGGAATATTATTTGTAATTGCAAAGAAGTAAAAACAACTTAAATTTTTGTTTATCCACTAGTCAATGAAAAAACAAATGTAATATAGCCATACAATGGAATACTATTCAGTTATAAAGAAATGAACTACTGATTTATACATAAATGAATCTCAAAAAAAAGCTAAGAAATAGAAGACACAAGACTATCATATAATACAAGATGTATTATATGATTCTGTTTGTATTAAATTCTAGGCAAGTCCAAACTCTTGTGACAGAAAAGGAAACTCAGGGCCAGGAGTAAAGACTTAGGGCAAAGTGACATGAGGAAATATTTACGTCAAAATGTATACTTAAAATAAGTAAATGTTTTATTATATAAAAATTATATATCAATAAAGATATTTTAAGTCAATTAATGTACAATCAGAAAAAAAATTAGGGTAGACTATTTTCAAAAGCTAACCAACATTTACATTAGTCATCAAAGTAAGGAAGCTATGAGGTAAACTTTAAAAAATATATACTTGACCCTTGAACAGGGTTAGAGGGTACCAACCCCAGCCTCCCTCGAGGCCCCACACAGTCACAAATGCATATACGCTGGGTCGGCCAAAAAGTTCATGTGCTTTTTCTATAAAATAGAAGACGCATTATTGTCAACAATAACTATTGATTTGGACATTTTGAGTATGCCAGCTATCTACCCCATGGTATAATGTTGACTGTTCTCAATTACTGTCTTGATTAGATCACTATCAACTTCAACTGGTCTATCCAACCATGGAGCATCATCCAGTGAGAAATCACCAGCACAAAACTTTGAAAACCACTTTTGACACATTTGATCAGTCATAGCACCTTCTCCACACACTGCACACATCTTTTTCTTGGCATTTTACAGTTGCATTTTTACCTTTCTTCAAACAATGAAGCATAATATGCTGAAAATGTTCCATATTTTCTTCTATCTTCAACATTAAAATGCTACACAAAAACTCACCAATTTTGATTTTTTAAGTGCACACTGATATGACAGCTGTCACTATACAACCTAACAAAGTTGTTTCAAATGAAGTGAAAGACAACTAAGTGCTACTAGAGCCATCTTACATTACAAACCAAATGAACTTTTTAGCCAACCAAATACTTTTCACTCCCCAAAAACTTAACTACTAATGGCCTACTGCTGACTGGAAACTTACTAATATAAAGAGTCAATTAACACATACATATGTTTTACGTATTTAATAGTGTATTTAAAAAATATTTTTATTTAAAAATTTTTATTGTTGTTCAATTAGTTGTCCCCCTTTCCCCCCCATTGCTCTCCCCTTTTTATAATAATGTAAGCTAGAGAAAAGAAAATGTCATTAAGAAAATCATAAGGAAAATACATTTACAGTACTTATTGAAAAAAATATATGTATGACTAGAGCTGAGGAGTTTAAATCCATGTCATTCAAGACTCTACTGTAGTTGGAAATTTTGTTTACCTTTGATTACAGATGAAGGCTGATTCATTGTTAAATTTATTGTTAAATTTCCCACTGTGGTTTATACTCAGTGGAAACTTTCTAAATGAATAATACATTTAATTTACAATACACCAAGAGTTTTCAAATACTTTGCTTATCCTATATTAAACATAATCTTACAAAGAAAAAAATTGATATTAACATATGAGAAAATTGGTATCACAGAGGCTAAATTCCAAAGGTTCGTTACATAACAGGGCTGGGACTAAAACTGAAAATGGGAACACTGCTGAGGAGTCTAGGATGCCTTCTACTACATTTCTGAGTGATTCCATTTTTAGAAGAGACATTTTACATGAGCCTGTATTACTAACTTTTTAATTAAAACTACCTAATCACTGCACTATTTTTTAAAAATTTATCTTTAGAGGGGAAGGGAAGGAGAGAGGGAGAGAAATATCAATGTATGGTTGCCTCTCGTGCGTTCCCTGCTGGGAAGTGGCCTGCAACCCAGGCATATGCACTGACTGGGAATCGAACCGCGATTGTTTGGTTCACAGGCCTGTGCTCAATCCACTGAGCTACACTAGCCAGGGCTTACTGAGCTATTTTAGCTATCCAATACACAGGTTCTTGCCATCCCCTAAATCCCCATTCAAAAGTTTCTTGCTCCTCCTTCTTTTGGTAAAACATATATCCTTTGCTGCATTACCTCCTATTGTTAAGACTGAAATGTAGCATGACTAATTACAAGTATCTATGAAAAATAAAGGCAATATAAAAACGGTCCCGATTCTGCCAGCTGAGAACTTGGCCTGCAATCCAGGTAAGTGCCCCAACTAGGAATTCAACCAGCAACCTTCTGCTTTACAGGAGGATATCTAATCCATTGAACTACACCAGTCCGGGTTTCTTGGCTATTCCGTTGTGTTTTTTTCTTAATTAAAAGATTTAATTTATTTTCTGGAGACAGGGGAGAAGAAGGAGAAAGAGAGGGAGGGAAACATCAATGTGTGGTTGCCTCTCATGAGCCCGAGACTAGGGACCTGGCCCTCGACCCAGGCACGTGCCCTGACTGGGAATCAAACCTGCAAACTTTTGGTATGCAGGCCCGCATTCAATCCACTGGGCTACACCAGCCAGGGCCTCTTGGCTGTTCTTGAACATTAATTTTTCCCTATAACATTTTCAAATGGGACTCCTATAAATCTATTACAATGACCTCTGGAATAATACCAGCAAAAATCCACCATATCCTCAACTTCTCTGAATTCTGTATCCTTTGTCTTCTTCCTTTTAAATAAAATGTAGATCTTCACAGGCACAGTTGTTTGCTGGAACCCTCTCAAACTATGACTGTTTTCCTTTCCATGTCCCTTACACTGCTGAGCTTAAGAATGAATTAGATTGCTCTTTATTCCTCAATGCAAAGAACACGGTCTATCCTTGATCATCCATCCTCCCTCAACCACTCCTTTCCCCTCCCCAGTTATAGCTTTTCCATAACCTTAATTACAAACACTTTACTCCTGGAACACCACCTCCCACGTTTCCAGCTCACTCTTTCATATTCTGGCTTGATCATCAATCAGCCCAACACCAAACCTACAACTTTTCACTACTGTATTATTATATTACAATTCTACTATAAAACATGTAAAACTAGAAAAGCAATTTGCAAAAAATGGTAATAAAAATTATCGAAGAGTTGTGTACTAACTTTTCTTTATGTTTCCTAAATTTTCCAAGACTAAACATACATACATTAAAAATGACACTAAACATACATACTTTAAAAATAACACTAATGGGTTTATTTTAAATACAAAAATTAAAACCACACACTTGATTTAAAAAAAAACACCCCACATACTTGAAATCTGTACCCCAACAAATTCAATAAAAGAGGTTTAAAACAAGTAAGGCTGCTATCAAATACTAGTAGAATAAGGGGGGAAGAAAAGCTATTAAAAGATGGAGTTAGTCTCCATTTTACAATTTGGTTCAAAACTCCTTAAAAGTCTGTGAGAATGGGGCCTCCTATAAATTGCATGTGTACAACCTGCATGGCTAGATGAGAAGCCAAGAGTAGAGTGGGTCCCATCTTTGCTGGATGGCTCAGTTGGTTGGAATGTGGTCCCACCCTGATGTTGGAATTCCATACATCAGGAATTGTATGTTCAATTCCTGATCAGGGCATATACCTAGGTTGCAGGTTCTATCCCTGGCAGGGGCACTTATGAAAGGAAAGGGGCATTTGCGGGACAATACAGAAGACGGGAGATAAATATCTCTGACTCTAATCAATAAAAAAATATCCTTAGGTGAGAATTAAGAAAAAAAAAGCTTGATTAGAAACGTATCATATAATTCAAGGGCCCATTTGAGATCCAGAAATTTATCAATGAAAAAATGAGTAAAGAATAAAGAAGCCCTGGCTGGGGTGGCTCAGTGGATTGAGTGCCAGCCTGTGAAACAAAGGTTGCTGGTTCAATTCCTAGTCAGAACACATGCTTGGGTTTCAGGCCTGGTCTCCGGTTGGGGGCGCACCAGAGGCAACCACACACTGATGTTTCTCTCCCACTCGTTCTCCCTCCCTTCCCCTCTCTCTAAAATTAAAAAAATAAAATCTTTTTAAAAAAGCATTACTTAAAAAAAAAAAGAATACAGAAGAGGTGCTTACATATACAGTACTGCCAGTCAGTCACGTGATTCTTCATAGTGCTCAGGCACAACCTCTTCCTGTTCAGGTTTACAAACCATCTCTCTTTTTCAAATTTATTCATTATTATCAAATGTGCTATTTCTGCCTAATTTTATCTTCCCACCTTGAGAAACAGAGCAATGCTGTTGATACTGACAATGCTGTGGCTCTTCCCAACCTTTTTGTATTGAAATAATAAAGACTCCTCACCTCATTAAAAAAATTGGGAGGGGGAGGATTTGGAGTCCTCATTTGCACGAGGACTGACCAATTAGGAACCAGGAGTGGGATCTTGTGTCCATATAAACCAGCTCCCCTCTGGCTCTAAGAGCACACTTTTCCTTTCCACCAAGGAGTAAAGATAATATATCCTTGGCTGAAATGAAACATCAAAGGTATCTCACCAGAGCAGAATGGAAGAGGCCAGCATGGCCCAAAGCAGACCTGTACAGAGCAGATCAGATCAGTGAGGAGCAGAGTAGAGCTATTTAGCTCAGAGGGGCCTGGCCCAGGGCTGCCTGGCCCCCAGGGCTGCCTCACAGCCTTGCTATATGTATCACAACTGAGCTGTTTTATATTGAATAAAGTTTCCTTCTTCACTGCACTCCAAATTGGGAATTCCTATTGGCATTGATTGACACCAAGGACCATGGGTTGACAATGTGTAAACCACTTAAAACAGTGACTGAGATAGAGCAAATATTCTGGAAATTTCTGGAAATGTTAGTTATTATGATTATAGAATAACAGCCAAAGGGGTGGGGTGTTACTATTTTTGTCAGTCTGTGCTGCCTTGTGAAAAATAAATGTATTATTAAAAATAAAAAATAAAAAATTGTTTTATGTATTTATGAAATACAAAATTCACTGTTTAATGAAAAATCACCTTTAAACAATTATTATCTTTCTCTTCATCTCAGTTATTCTTCCTTTAAACCATTTCGTAGTCTCACGTGGTAAACTTAGATTGAGACAGCAAAGAATGGTTTAAATTACTAAATAATGGTAGAAGTGAGAGGGGAATGAAAGGATGTTATAATAGTCGGCTAAAACTTGTAGATTTAAAAAAAAATCAGCCAAGTCAACATTTATCAGAACAGAAGTTATATTGTCTTTAAAGAAAAAAACAAGCCAAAAAAACCCCACGTGGAGTGTCCACTATTTCTCCAAAACTGTGTTGACTGTTTCGTGAATACTCTCATTTCATCACATAAATTTAAAAAAAAAAAAAAAAGACAGCTTGTTTGTAATCTGTCACTTTTATACAATAATTCTATATATGTAAGACAAAATTTTGTAAAGCAATGATTAAAACATTCATAGGTGTACATTATTTTCAAGTTTGGAAAATTGCTAGTAATAGTGAATAAAAGTATTTATATAATATTTAGGATTATGCAAATATATTTATCTTGAACAATAATACCCTTTTGTTAATTAAAGAAATTTCCCTAAGCCTCAAGATTTCAAAAAATAAACTTCAAAGTTAAAGAGCTTATCTAAAAGTACATTGGGACAAGTTTCTCATAGAGAACAACTTTCTGTATTTTTACCAAATATCTCTAAATCCATTGTACTGCCATTCTTAAGGACAAAGATCACAGGTGACAAACACAAGGCCTGCAGGCCCAATCCAGCCCTCCGTCTTGTTTTATCCAGCCCAGCACCTTGTTTCTACCTATCGGCAGCAGCTGAGCTCTCTCTCGCTTAACTGTTGAAGAGTAGTTACATTTATACAGTCCTAAAATTACATTCAGCCCATTGAAGGCAACCAGGAAACTGATGTGGCGTCCTGTGAAAATGAGTTTGACATCCCTGACATAGATGATGAGGCCTGGCCAGGTAGCTAAGTTGTTTAGAGTGCTGGACCAATATGCCAAGGTTGTGGGTTTGATCTCCAGTCAGGGCACATACAAGAATCAATGAGTTAATGCATAAATGAGCAAAACAACAAATCAATGTTTCTCTCTCCTTTCCTCTTTCTCTAAAATAAATAAATATTTTTAAAAGACATACAAGACGCTACACAACCATAGAGCCATAAATCATAATTACATTGAGGTATAAAGTAAAATCTCTACTCATTGATACTGAAACATTTCATTTGATACGCTTTTTAGGTAGATGTGTTATTTATGGAAACAAATCCTCAGCTAATGGAATTTAATTTCTAGAATGAGAAATAATATTCATAATTACTAATGAGAAAATCTATGACATATTCCACATATTCATGTTTTACATAGTTACAATATCCTCTTTCATTTTTATAGTAAATTCAAGTAATTTCTTTACATTTGAGGTAAAACTACTACCAAAACAAAAATAGGATATACAAAAGTACTATTTTCTAAAATTAGCTTTTCCTCCCTTCCTTAATAGAGAACAGGCTCTCCCCCACCTCAACAATAACATCAGAGGTAGATGAACTCTCAAGAAACAAAAGAAAATAAAACTAATTGATTTTAAAATATTAAGAACCCAGAACCCTTAATTTTAAAAAACCTAGTAATAAATTACCATTAAAAATAAACACTGAGAAAGAAGTAACTGGGTAGATTAAAAAAATACTTTTAACATTTTTGTTAAAATATACTTTACTTCCCTCTTTTAAAAAACTGTCCTTTGTATTGAGCAAATAAATAAAATTGTGACTGTGTTTTATAACTCATCTGAAAAAAATGTTTTAGTAATATTATAATGACCTGTTCCCATCAGGATAAAATAAAAGTGAATGTGACTATTAGTAATATCATAATGACCTGTTCCCATCAGGATAAAATAAAAGTGAATGTGACAAATCCAAGATTTCAGGACTTAAATTCCATCGCATTGCCTCAAAGTATAAAATAGCTTTCGAGAGCTCCAGCTGTAAACTGGGAAGAATCTCTGTATCTTTCTATAATCATACAGTGACCACACTATAAATTAGACTTGTTATATTGTCACTATTTAATTTACAGTTTAGCAATTTAATTGGTACATTTTAGAATCGGCCATTTGTTGTGGAGTAAGATACAATATGAAAATTTCAAAAAGGATATCAAATTACCCCCTTACTTTCACGCTTTCTATGGAACTAGATTAAGTCTGAACTTAATGCTGGATGACAAGGCCATAACCATTTTTCTTCACTCTTCTGATCCTGCCACAAACCCTAGTCCCTTACTCTACAGATCGGTACTATGATTTTCTTTCTGTTCCTGTAACATATCACGCTCATTCTGCTCTAATGGAAGAAGAGAAGCATAAGATAAAATTTGATTGCAATAATTAAAAATAGGAATAAAATATGTTTGAAACCTAAAGCAATGTCAAGAGAAAAGAAGAAAAATAACAATCTCTGAGCCCTGCTTTAACTCTTTAAAGAAAATAGGTCAGCATCAGAGAGCTGGTAATATTAAATGTCACCAGGAAACCCAACACATTGCCCCAGGCTAATATAAGTTGTCCTACTACTCTAAATGTACATTTCTTATTCAAACTATATGAACTTTTTAAAACTTCACAAATATGCATCCAAAGTACATTCTACACAAGTATCAATTCAGTAAGACCAACAATTAATAAAGAGTACTGAGAATTACTATCATCTAAGACAATGAAGGTCTTAAATTCAGATGATAAAGTTATATAAGTGATTCCATGGAAGATATTATAGAATGGTATTCAATACTCTATATCATTACCTTCGAGGTCATGTACTACAGTTCAAGAAGTATATTCTCTAGAGTTAGAATGATGAGACCATGAATGATAAAATTTCTTTGAGCCTCAGTTTTCAAATTAGTGAGAGAGGTAATGAATGCTTCAAAGGGTTGTTGTAAGAATTAAACATAATGTAAGAAAACAACCCAAAAAAGTAACTGATGTGTGCTGGCTTTGTTTTTTTCCTTGACCTGAAAGTATGATGCATTTCATAGAAAGAGAATATGTTTGGCTAGAGATGTCACCATGATCAATATTGCATCGTATTAAAATGTTATAAAGAGGAACAGCACATAAGATGCAGTTATTCAGAAAAACAACAAATTTAATTTTAAAGGCATCAGAGAAATTGGTCAACTCATTCTAAAATGAGAAAGGGTGGGAGGGAGAATAAGAACAGACATACTAATATTTTCAGTCTTGGATTTTTTACAGTCCAATATTAAACCACACTAACTTTTAAGGTATCTACCTTAAGATACCTTAAGGTATTAAAAATATTTAATATTTTGACATAAAGAGGTAAAAATGATCTTTTCTTCACACACACAAAAAAAAGAAAAATGAAATTTTCTATCGGAATATAACAACATGTGTGTATAATTTATCTTTTAGGAACTGATAAAAAATAACTGAGTAACAGAGACAGAAGGCATCCAGAAATCTATGAACCCAAGGGTGATAACATGATAATTTGGGAAGGAGAATAATGAGAAAAAATATTTATAAACATATGATAGAAATTGGCCATATAGAGAATGTTTTCTTAACATTAAATTTTAAAGTGACACAGATGTAGAACATAACAGTGAAAAGAAATGTCCACTATGTTAACACTTGTTTTAAGTCCATTTCTTAGGAAATTAAACCCAAAAGTATAAGTTATTGGTATTTACTAGTTGCAGTAGATAGGATCAATATGATACAGTTCTTGTTCCCAGGGAGATGTAACTCTTATTTCAAAAACTGCAATAGATATTTACCATATTTTTGGACTATAAGACACGCACTCCCCCAAATTTGGGAGGAAAAGGGGTGTGTGTCTTATAGTACAAATGTAGCTAACCAGGCTCGCTGTGGGGGGGACAGTGGGGTCACAGGTTATTAAATATTTTACCACATTTTTTGCTTCAAAAAAATTTTTTTCCTATTTTCCTCCTCTAAAACCTATGTGTGTCTTATGGTTCAGCGTGTTTTATATTCCTAAAAACATGGTAGATAGCAACTCATACACAATAATACCATCATACAGCTTTTGAGATTTAAGAAGTTTATATAATACATGTGCGTACATTCTCTCAATTCAATTTTAACATCTAAATTCTCTCAATACAAACTGATAAAGTAGATTATTTGGCACTTTTATAGGTGAGAATGAAAGACCCAGAAAGACTGATTTATCCAACATTGTTAATTTGGCAGAGCCAGAACTGAAACTAAGTCTACATTTATAATACTGCATGTAGCTCCAGAAGGAAATACTATTCAATAAAGTGGATGGGAGACCAAGACAGCAAAAGTTAGTTTTTAATTATATAGATGTAGGTAATTCTAATGAGAATTGGTAGGAGATATTCCTTATGATACAAACTTAATAGTAAAAGTAATATCATCAATATTTTATTTCCCAGGAACTTAATAAATGTGAGTGAACTGAATAAAGGTGAGGAGTGAATGAAACAATATGGCTATATAGTTTTCTGATGTCAGATTTTAAAAGGACATATGAAGAAAGGAAATGTAAGAATATTTACAAATTAATATCATAAACATTATAAGAATATTGCCAGAATAAACTAAACTTTATAAATAATACCAAAGCCCACTGACTGCATAAATGTAAGAGGATGAACTAAGAAGAAACAAGAATACTGCATGGGAAAGATGATGTAATGTTAACAGATGCAGAGAGAATAAAGAACTACTCACACCTCCTCTTTTGCATCCATCTTCTCCACCAAGGAGAATTGAGTAGGAAACTGGAAAAGGTAGAAGAAACATAGTTATAAAGCAAATGAAGTTGAAATGAGAAAAGAAGACAGTAAGAGAATACCCAGACAATTTTTAAATTATTTTTTCTCTACAGAGCCTAAACAATCACAGGCCCAACTACGCATTCGTTTCTAATTAACCTGTAAAACATTATAAGAAAGGAAAGTGACTTCTAAAATACACTGATTCTGGAAGTAAGGAAAAAATTTTTTAGAAAAAGAAACATAATTCAAGTTTAAAAGGCTCTTGAAAATGCATTTATGTCAGTCTGTATCTAAATATACAGAAACTATTATTTGCAAGATGGCTTGTAAAGCACTACAAAAGAAAAAGGTTACACCAAGAGCTGATTTAATTTCACTAAAAGTAATCCTAAATTTTCTTTATCAATAAATTTCCTTTTAGGTAAGCTAGTGAAAATAATACACTAGATTGTTTTTAGTATTTATTTATTTATTTATTTTTAGAAAGAGAAGAAGGGAGGGAGAAAGAAAAGGAGAGGAACACTGATATGCAAGAGATATGCTTTGCCTCTTGCACACCCCCAACTGGGGACCTGGCCAGCAACCCAGACATGTGCCCTGACTGGAAATCAAACCAGCAACCCTTTGGTTTGCAGGCCGGCACTCAATCCACCGAGCCACACCAGCCAAGGCACTAATATATTAGATTTTTAAAATTATGATATATGGGAAAAGATCTGAATATATTTTAAGAATAAAATGAAAAGTATAAGCTGATTAATAATACAGCATACTAGATGCTCATAGCTGGGTAAACAACCATAATTTATAGCATTAACCAAGAACTAAAGTAAAACTCACTGAATTTTTTCAAAAGTAATCCACGCTACTCTATCCTCTTACTTAAATCAAGATATTCAGATAGACTCAACAAAATTCAATGGTAAGTGAATAATTTACCATGTTGGATAAGTTGAAGATTCCAAAAGGTTTCAAAAGATTGGAAAATTGGGCAAAATAACTAATATTAAAGTAACAGCAATAGCAGTGATAGATGACTTTGTGCAGTAAAAGATTAAGCTGAAGCTAGAGTTTGGCAAAGCTGATAAACACTTCAATTTACAACAGAGAAGCCCCAAAGATTCAAAAACTAGATGAGGGGCAAGTAGGGCTAAGAGGAAAAAGAAGACTAGTTTGTTTTAAGCAGCAGCTAGACTCACAAATCTCTCCCTGTCTTTAGCCTCTCGAGTGTCTCCCACTTTGGCAGAAAAGGTGTCCCCTCCCCCACTAGAAAAGGCATTAGAGAGTCTCTAAATCAGGGAGCATATTAAAGGAAGCTGAAGGCAGACATTACTACTGAAACAGGATTAAGTAAAAGTTTACATAATGAAATATATTGAGAACCAACACTCTCTTCCCACTCCCAGTCTACTTTTACCTCAATGGGCATTAACTGTGAGAGCAGGGAAAAGACTAGTAGATTCCTCTCGGAAATCTGACCAGTTAAGATACGGGACCTAAATATTCAGGCTTTAGGTGTTTCCCAAGGAAATGACAGGATCTCTAAACAGACAGGACTATAGCCAACAGACCCCATCCATAAGCTTAGTGGTCCAAGTGGGCTTTTAATTTTTTCAATTAATTTTTTTTTTACGAGAAAGGGGAAAGGGGGGAAAGAGGGAGAGAAACATTGATTGGTTGTCTCTCCCATATGTCCCATACAGAAACCTAACCATAACATAGGCATGTTTGTTCCCCGACCAGGAATTGAACCCGTGACCCTTCACTTTGCCAGAGGACGCTTAACCAACTGAGCCATACCAGTCAGTGCCCAATGTGCTTTTAAATATGAGCAATCAGAACCACCAGATATTTCCTGTAAGTGAAACACCAGATATAAAAGAGACTAAATAATACACAGAAGAAAAAGTGACTACAAAGAAAATAAGACTCTAAAGAAAGAAGAAACATACCAAAAAAAAAAATGAATACTCTCAATAAGATAAGAGAAACATAACAAAACACAGAAATAGGTGGTTATCAAAAATGAACCATTTGGAAAACAAAAGTTTTATGAAATTAAACTTTAATAGCAAACATGAAAATGCAATAGAAGGTTTAGAATATAAAGTTAAAATTTTTCCCACTAACTAGAACAAAGGGAACTTAAAAGAGGAAAAAATAAAGAGGAGCAGCACAATCCTCCCTATCCCAATACAAAAGATCCAGAAAAGAGAATAAGAATATAAAATTGAGAGAAATGAAGAAACAAGTCAAAAAAATTTCCCAGAACCTAAACTCCAAGTTCCCAAATTAAAAAGCAACTCAAGTGCTACGTGCACATAGCACTTTTTATGCTTCGATAAAGAAGAGGTGTATACCTAGAAATCTAATTTTGAAATTTCCAAACACAAACAAAAGATCCCAGATGGTTCTTTCATGTAAAAGATCAAAAAGCAAAACTATATGATTTTTTCAAAAGCAACACCAGAATCTGTTAGATATTAGACCAATACTTTCAAAACTTTCAGGAAAAATCATTTCCTATCTCTAACCCAGAATTCTATATCCAGTCAGACAGGAATCCAGTTTGAAGGCAGAATGCAAATACTGTCCAATGAACAAGCATCAAGAAGTGTCCACAAAGGTAGTCCTTTTTAAAGAAATTACTGGAGGATGTAAACTAGCAATAATTCAAGAGAATAAAGTAAAACATGGAATCCAGGGAAAGAGTTCAATGAAAAAGGAAAGAGAATCATCAGAATGATGACAAAGCAAGACACAAGAGGTCTAGACTTTAGAGTATCCAGACATAAAAGCCCCAGGAAAGATTACATAAAGAAGACAAAATTGACAAGATACCTAATATACATACATACTTAAGTATGTTAAAAAGGATTTTACATAACCTGGGGAGTACCTGATTAAATCTGTGACAAGTCCACAGAAAACTAAATAAAGGGGGGAAATGCAAGACAATGTTGGCTCCAAAAAATATATTTTTTCCAAGAAGTTAAGAGTCAACATATACAGAGTAGGCAACCAAAAATATTGTTTATACAGTCATGATAATATAAAGATCAGGTGTCCATCCAACCAAAATGAAAATATACTCTAAGTACATATGGTATGATATCATTGTATCTAGTTTTTACATTTTTATCTACTCTTGATATTTTGGAAACATAATTTTTAAATGTTTGTTTTAATGTTCTTTCTATCATGCATTAATTTCAGAATACATTCAAGTATGATTAGCAGTTCAAAAGCACGGTCACTGAGGAACCACTTGTAACTGAAACCTTGTTACATACAAAAACACCATGGACAGAAAGTTCTTAGACGATGTAACCATGTCTGGGATGCTGAACAACACAGTACCCAGAACACAGTAGGTTCTCAAAGAAAATAATAGATCACATAAAAAACTTTGTATAAAGAATACATACAAGATGTGAAATTTATTTAATTTATGATAAAACACTCCAAGCACAGTGATACAATTTTATTAAAATTAATATTTTTTCATTTTATTTATTTATTTTTAGAGAGAGGAGGAGAAAGAGAGAAAGGGAGAGAAACATTGATGTGTGGCTTCCCCTTGTATGCCCACTACTGGGCACCTGGCCCACAGCCCTGGCATGTGCCCTGACTGGAAATCAAACCAGCGACCAGTTTGGTTCGCAGGCCCAAGCTCAATCCACTGAGCTACACCAGCCAGGGATAATATTTATTTTAAAAAAACTTTTATTCTCTGGCAACATTCAAAGGTCTCACAGCCCCTTTGTGAATGCCTGGAAATATTATCAAGTATGTGAGAAACTAATAGTAGCAGACGATAGGTATTCCTAATTTAAAATATTTTAACCATTTATAAATGACCCCAAAATGACATATAACAACATGTTATTTCACCTAGGCACAAATTTAATCACATATACTTTTTGGCTTTTGTGCAGAGAAATTTACTAAGTAAATGACATTGGTTAAGCAAAAAACATGCACAGCTCAACGAAACTATGGACTTCTCCTAAATCAACACATCTTCACATCTTTTTTAAATCTCAACTTAGTCTATCATAAGCTAACAGTTGTAAAGAAGAGTTAATGTTAGTGATGAAAATAAAAACTGAAGAAAGAAACTGATGGTTATCTATCAACATGGAGACCACTGTAGACACCAAGGGCCACAAGAAGAACAAGTCTGGAATGAAGCGGCTGCTCAAAATATCTTGAAATAATGATAATGACTCTGAGTTTCGCATCTCTAGATACACTCTCATCCAACTTTTTGTTGTTTATTCCCAATGACACAGCTCCATACAATACTGTTTCATCCTCATCTGAAACAATGTACAAAACATACCATCTTTCCTTAATGAGCTCTCTTTCTCACATTCCTTATATACCAGAAAGAATATTTTCATTCGTCTTGTTGCAATCCTCAGGAAATTCCCCCCAGTCATTTTCCTTCACTTACATTTCAGTCCTGTTTTCACAATCTGGCCCTACTTCATTCCCGCTCCTCATTACTGCCCTGTACCTTTCACTGCCACTATCATAGCTCAGCTCTTACCTACCTTATGAGATGTAGTGAAACAGCACTGATAAGGAGCAGTCAATGTTCAAATACTGTTCCACGACTAAACAGCTGTGTGAACTTGGGAAATTATTTAACTTTTCTATGCTTCAACTCCCTTAATCTGTGCAAAGAGGTTAATAATAGTATCTATCTCCTATGGCTTTTGTGAGGATTAAATGAATTAACATATATAAAGAATTCAATATAGTGCCTCACATATAGTAAGCATAAATGTTTCAAACTATTTTCTGTCTCCAATCAATTTTTCTTCAGCTTACCTACTACTAATGGACAAATTTTCTTAGAATATTTTCTTCTTTCCATGTCATGACTAAATTCTGAATCAAGATTACGCTTCTAAATCTTACATTTATAGTTCTCCATTACTTAGTCCAGGACTCAGCAAAATATAGCTCATAAGCTAATCCACCTGTTTTTGTATATAAACTCATTAAAACATAGCCACCCTCATTAATTTATGCATTGTCCATGGATGCTTTCTTACACTGATATCAGGTGAGTGACTGATAGTCTGTAAAACCTTCAAAATACAAAATGTTTACTATATGATCCTTTACAGAAAATGTTTGCTAATCCCTGACTTAGTTCAGTCTTTTATCTGTACTATTATCTCTCTATAGTCAGCACATCTGAAATAAAACTCATCTTTTTTGTATACTTATTCCTCTCAACTTCCCTACATTAATATTTAACAAATATTAACACCTTATTACATACAACAAACTGCTCTAGCTACTGGGTAGGCAGCAAGGGACAAAAAAAAAAAAAAAGGCTCCAACTCTGATGAAGCATATTTGCTTTTGGAGGGTAATAAACCAAAAATGAGAAATCATAAACTTAAGTCCATGTCAGTTGATGATGGTAAGTGCTTTTGCTTTGAAGGAACACAGAGTTGTCTAGGATAATATAGAATAACAGAATACTGGTGTGTTATTTTAGATATGATGGCCTTTCTAATGAGGCAACATTTGACCAGGGTTCTAAGTTACAAAGTGAATCATGGGAGTGCTTTGGAAAAATGCAATATAAAACACAAGGAACTCAACCCTACAGTCAAGTGGATGCCACCTTAAAATTGCATGCTAAGTACCACATTGGCTCACTCTAGTCCCAAATCCTGCTGTCACTGACTCCTACCCAGAATATATAAAGACCTCAGATCTTCTATTAATCAAAAAGAAAAAGACAATCCATTTTTTTAAGTGGGTATAAGATTTAATCAGACACTTCAATGAAAAAGATATATAATCAAAGAGCCAGCAAGCATATGAAGATACTTAACAAATAACTCATCAATGAAACACAAATTAAAATTACAACTAAATATGAATTAACAAATATAAAAATGAAACTACTGATACACACACAAACCTGCCTCCATTTTGTTCCTTATGAATTGAAAAGTCAAGTGATAAATTTGTTGAAAATTATCTGGGGATTTAAAGAAAAAAATTTTTGGATAAGGCATATGAGACTAGTACTCTGAATCCTTAATTATGAAACACTGTAGCTATAAGTAGAAAATTACTTGCCTCCTACATGAGAACACTGACAAAGCAAAGTTGTTTTCCACAGAAATGTAACCAGGTAGTTTTCATAAAGTATACAGTACTTTTGGACCAGGATTATCTCAGGCCAGATTAGAAACAAACAGGAAAATGTAAAGAAAGGCAAATAATTTCCATGTCTAATATTTAAAGGTAATTACTGACTTTTGCACACAAAATTCTCACTTTACAGGTATTTGGCTGTAGCAATTCAACTTGAATATATTTAGAAAGTGTTTTGAACTTCTTTTTTTTTTTTAACTTTTTTATTGATTATGCCATTACAGTTCTCCCATTGCCCCCTTCATTCCCCTCCACCCTGCACACCCCCTCCCACCCACACTCCCCCTCTTTAGTTCTTGTCCATGTATCATAAGTTCTTTAGCTTCTACATTTCCCACACTACTCTTGCCCTCTCCCTGTCTATTTTCTCCCCACCGTCTATGCT
>PVKM010018104.1:5612-25420 GCA_004027735.1 Carollia perspicillata
ACCAAAGCCACGCCCAGACGTTCCCCTGCTCATCTGTCCTTTTAGAGCTTAAGCTGGCCATGCAGACAGGCCTCCATCTTCTCTGGGGTATGCACTTGTGGGTTTCAGAGTCGCCATTGTCTTGTAGCAGCCCTCTCTCTCTTGCTTGGTTTGGGGTGCGCTGCCAGATCACTCCAGATGGTCGTGCAGGGGTAGCTCCACTAATGAGGAACTTCCCACCTCATGCCCCCATATGCTGCTCTCAGCCTCTGTGTGCTGCCCTCGGGGTAGACAGAGGAAGCAGTCCAGGACCCATGTGCCGTCTTGCACTGGCTCATGGCATCCCAAAGACTGGAGCCCGGTAGGGCACACATCCCAGTGTAGGATCCTGCCTCTGGGAAGCTGGCTTCCAGCCATGTGATGCCTAAGCGCCAGGTGGGCCCAACATGTGTTGATCCCAGGAGTGCTCCTATCCATATGGGGCAAAGCAAGAGCACAGGAAGCCAAGTGGCCAAGTGGCCAAAAGCCAAGAGGCCACAAGCCAATAGTAGGAGTTTCTGCCCACCTTCTGTTTAAAAGGTCCTCTCCCAGAATCCTATTCACTCTGGAAGCCAGTGGGGGAGTCCAGCTTTTCAACCAATGAGGGTGTGTTGGTCATGTTTGCCTTTGTCTTCTGCTGGTTGCCACGTTTAGCAAGGGGGCCATGTCTTGAAGCAGGCATGCTCCTTGCAAGCTCCCTTCTGCCCCCTCTGGAACAGCTCGGTGGCTTTGGCAGTACATGGCTTGTGTACGGTTCATAGCTGCCTTTGCTTGCAGTTTGCCTCAGCAGTCTTTCTGCCCTGGTGGCCCTCCCTTTGGAGGAGGCAATGGCGGGCAGGGAGCAGCCTCTTGTGTGGGATTGGAGTTTCCCTGGACTGGGGTCCCCCCATTCTCCAGCGATCTCTGGTCTGACCTACCCTGTTACCATCACAGAAAATATGGATAAAATTGAATAGCAACAGATAAACTTAACTGAATGTTTAATGACCTTACCACTTTTGTGAATTATTGACACTTTGGCAAGTGGTCCTTACTTCAGAAGGGAAAGGACTGGGTCTTTAATCAACTTACTCAGTGAAGGAATTTGGCATCTTCATAAACATAAAGGGCTTGTATGGAAATATATGGCTTCCTGTAAGGAAATAAGCATGAGGGAAAAGGGGCCTGTAGTTGTTTAGAACCTGAGCAGGATGGGAAGAGCTGATGGCATTCTTTAAATGGAAAGGTTAAAAGCTTTTCTTTTCTGGAAGCTTGGTAAGCTGTTTCCTGGCAAGCCTGTTTGGAGAGAAAGTCTGCCCAATGGAAAAGTGTTAGTGATGAGAGTGAAGATCCTAAAGGTTCAGATGTCCCTTCAAACTTATTGGAGTTCGCAGCTGAAAAGCTGTAGAAGCTCCAGGACAATGAAATGAAAAAAATGAATGGTTGGAATTTTCATTGACCTGGTTTTTCTAATGATGGTCAGGAGTCCCGAGAATGATGCTTTGAGCCTGGCCTCCCTCTCTTCGCGGGCCTTGTCTTTGCTGTTTGGGGGGATGACTGAGTGTTTGGGTTGTTGGCTTCCCGAAGTTTAGGACTTTATATAACACAGCGCTAGAACTTTTCTTTTTAAAAAGATTATTTATTTATTTATTTTTAGAGAGGGGAAGGGAAGGAGAAAGAGGGAGGCAAACGTCAATTTAAGAGAGAAACATTGATTCTTGTCCTCTTGTATGCTCTGGGGAGTGAACCCCTAACCCAGGTATGTGTCTGACCGGGAATCGAACAAGCGACCTTTTGCTTTACAGGATGATGCCCAACCAACTGGGCCACACTGGTCAGGGCCAGCCCTAGAACTTTTCATAACCATGACTTAGTTAATAACCAAGGCCACCTAAAGTGTAAATGAAAGAAATCGGTAGGTTGGAGAGAAGTGAAGAAATACCTAATTTGTGAAAGGATTACCTGGTGTAATATTACAGGTCACTCAGCACCTAGTACAGGCTTTTTAAAAGATATATATAATTTATATATTTTTATGTATATATAAAATTATATATGTATATATGCATACACACACACACATATATATTTCTTAAACCTGTGTGGGTTCTAATCTACATCAGCAAATTTGGGTGCAAATAGGTCTCACTGGCTGATAGTTGGCAGACTTGACCATCAGACTTGCATGCTTATGATTCTGACAAGATTCTCTTCTGTGGCACAAGCTTAGAACATGTATGATCCACAAAAACACATTTGTGTGTTCACATGTTAGTTAGCAGCACACTGAGATATAAGTTTATTTTTGTTATTTTGGTAATATGGTCGGTCCTCTTGGTTTTCCTGTATTGGTTTCTGGAGAATTAAGTCGTACTGTTTTGTCCCAAAGCCAAGTTTAGATTTACGAAAAAATTCATCTGAGTTTCACTCTCATGTTCCCTCCAGTCTGGAGGAAGTCTGTCTGCTTTCTCCTTTGCACAGTCAGGACAAGAACGCTGACCTCTGAAGCAATGTTCAGTTTATTTTAGTGGGGCTCACCCGGTGTTAGCAACAGCAGAGCAGTGAGTCAGACGGGACTGATGTCAGAGCTGGATGACTTGGGTGGGGACTCTCTGAAGATAACAAGTTGTGATAGGCAACACCCAGAGGAAGACGGACAAACTGGCAAGGATCATTGGATATTTCTGGCCCACCAAGAGAGCAGGAGAGTGAGAACCGAACTGTCTTTTCAAATAAACTTAGATTAGGAAATGAGTCTGCTTCTCATTCCACCACTTTACTTTTAGCAAAAAGAAAAACACTGGCCTTGTGAGCGGGGCAGGGGGTTAAAATATATTCTTCTGTGCCCTTCCTTGTTTCTGTGTAGGTTCTCACTCAGTATGTGGTTGATTAAACTCTCCCTTTTACTCCCTCAAAACCTTTTCTCTGAAACTACCTGGAATTTGTTCTGCTGAAGAATCAATAGCTTCTCACTGCTTCAAATAGGTCTACCCTCGGCCATAACCCAGGACCCTAATAATGCCTTAAGACGGGCCAAAACTCAGATGTCTGCTAGGGGTAAGATATGCCTATTAAATTAGTGAAATCTGCCTGACTCTGAGACAGAAGGGAGTGAGGGGGCCTTGGTAATCCAGAGAGTAAATGCGCTGACTCAGGGGCAGGCAGGTACCACTCAGGCCTGCATGGCTGGACTTGATAGATTTTCACAAGAAGATGGTTAATTGGATTCTTATATGAAATCTTCAACACTTCATGACATTTCAGTTTTAAGAGCTTTTTTATAAAAAATTTATTTATTTATTTCTTGAGAGAGAGAGGGGAAGGGAGGAAGAAAGAGAGGGAAAGAGACATTAATGTGTGTGGCTGCCTCTCATGCGCCTGCTACTGGGGACCTGGCCTGCAACCCAAGCACATGCCCTGACTGGGAATCAAACCAGTGACCCTTTGGTTCCCAGTCTGGTGCTCAATCCATTAACCACACCAGTGAGGGCACACAGTTTTAAGAATTTTGTGAGCAATAAAAACCATTTTTTAGGCCCTCGATGCCCCTGTAATCAAATCATATAGGCCATTATTTCCTAAATAGAGGTCTGTGATGTAATATACTTTTTCAAAGCTAAGTTTATTTACTTTAAGGGTCATCTTTTTATTCTGAGACTTTCATCCTTACTATATTATTGCTACAAGAGTGTAATTGCTTTCATAAGATATTCAGGGATAGGACGGGGGTAGAAGAAGAAGGTAGTTTTTATCTATATTCAGTGAAACTTGAAGGGTGACCTGCCTAAATGGTAGCTTGGAAGATGTATCTTGGACTTTTTGAAAAGACATGTCTTACAACTGAAAAACATAATTTTGTATGAGCTGATATCGAGAGCCCTAGATGGGTTGATGGAAACAGTAACCAAAGCTCCACTTAATTGTAAAAATTATCTTGAATGAGCAGCCAGTATAGAAGAGCCAGACCCAATCAGCCAGCTTGCTCTGATGTCCGAGAAGCAAATTTCCTTGAGCTGTCCAGGGTTTTGAGGGAGAGGATTTTAGGAATATTGATAGAGAGGTGAGCAAAGAACCTGGCTGTGTTTCTGGAATTAATTGCCAATATTCCTTTCTTTGGAAGGAAGATTACCGTGTGGGTCTTGTGAATGTATATAATGTACTGTTTCTCTAATGGCGTCTGTGCACTCCTTGATGTAGATATTGGCAGCAAGGGACGCTGACAGGGTGCACTTTGAATGTGATCCAAATGTTCTAGTTCACTTAAATGTCATAAATTATAGTTTCCTGAAAGAGAAACTGCCCATTGAGTGTACTGTGCAAGTATGGAAAGGAACATGTAGTAATAGTTTTCACCGTTGTGTCCCCACCATTTACAAGCAGACCTAAGTAATTCTAAAATCAGCAAAGGCAAGAACATATTTAGTACCTTAACTTTTACCCCTTTGTTTCTCATACAAGGCTAGGAGGCAAGTTCTTGTGGAGATGAATCTTTGGGTTGTATCTCAGGTTTGCAGGGAGGTAGTAGCGGTGAGGATTTTTGTTTGAAGTATTTGCTTATCTGATTCTCTATTCAAATGTGGGTTTGATTGTTTTATCCTTGGAGCACCTACTTGGAAACAGCTGTGTTGGAAAGCTTAATATGAAACAGCCACTATTTAGTGAATACTTTTTTTAAAAAAGATTTTATTTATTTATCTTTAGGCAGAGGGGAAGAGAGGTAGAGAAACATCAATGTGTGGTTGCCTTTCATGCGTCCCATGCTGGGAACCTGGCCTGTAACCCAGGCATGTGCCCTGACTGGGAATCGAACTGGCGACCCTTTGGTTCACAGGCTGGTGCTCAATCCACTGAGCCACACCAGCCAGGGCTTAGTGAATACTTTTAAATACACCATACATTTACGAACAGATTATATTGTAACATTTAGTTTTCACAACCACCCTATGAATAAAGAATACAGGAGAGAATGGTATCTGAAGACAGGAAGAGATTCTTTGATTTTATTGTGAGGAGAATGGAAGAAGAGGGTACAGATGTTTTGTAGGTTTGTAAGTTTCATAGCAGGAAGTGGAGAAAGTTCTGGTTCAGGGTGTTCATTTCCTTTGTGAGATATAAGGGGTGAGTCCAGCTTCAAGAGGGAGTAAGGAGAGGGGATGGAGGCTGGAGGTTAGAAGAGACTGGAAAAACGGTTGATGTAGTGTGTATGCAGAGTGAGTTGATTGGAGAAATGAAGATGATTATCTGGGCAGTGTCGGGGGAATGTTTGAGATTGGTAATTGTCACTCTGTGGTAGACCAGTTGTCCTGTTGGCGGTACTCGTAGCAGTGCTCAGCTGCTTATGTGCCAGGATGAGCAGACTTGGTAATCAAGTCTGTCTAGATTTGGAGGTTTGTCAAATGACTGTCCTGAAAAGACAGAACAAGAAAGCTTAGTATATTATCAAGAACACTATATGACAGGATCATAGATTCTAAGCTTCATAAGCGGGGAAATACAGATAGGAATGCGTGGATGGGAGTTCACTACTAAAGATCAGACAAATTTGGGGAAAGTATTATAATGTAGAAGGAAAAATAATGAAAATAAGAGCCAATATATTTCCTTGCAATTGAGTTTGCTTTTGATAAATGACTCAGTTTACACACTTTTCATAATAAGGAACAGTTTGTCCATTTCTCATTTATACTTCCCCATGGTTCCTCCTACCCACATACAGAAAGACTATTAAAGCTTTGACCAGTATGTTTCCCCTAAAATGTTTATCGTGTTAGGTTTTTAATATTTATAAATATATATAATGTATATATATATATTCACACTCCAAATTGTGATAAACTAGTAGTAATTGGGTTATTCACTAAATGTAGGTCCCTTATGTCCTATGGTACCTTTTAATTGGTAGATCTCAAATATTATGTCCATAAAGATTTTTCTAGAGATTTGTAAGACATGTGGATTCATGGGTTCAGATCCCAGAGGTCTTGAGTCAGTCCTGCCAGGCCGGTGCCTAGGAATGTGCATATTTCATGTTACTCTCATGTGGAGAAACACCGTTGTCTTCACTTGCATCTTAGGCCTTAACTGTAGAAAGTACTAATGTGTGGTAAAATGTGAGGGTGAAACCAGTGAATTAATTTTGTCTTGAAATACCGTCACATTTGAAGAAGCATAGTTCCTCAGAAATTGAGTGAGGATATTGTATATTTAGCTTAAATTATTTGTAGTACTTCTGGCTTGGATGTCATGGAAAGTCAGACATGAATGTGCTTTTCTTTCAGGCGTTCTGTATTTGATTATGTCAGAAGATTTCTTTATTTTTTCCCCCGAAGCATGGGAGGTTTTGAGAGAGAAAGAAAAAGAAAATCCTTGTGTCTTTCATTTTTAATGAATAAGAGACAGCATGAAAACTATATAGTTACTGAGTTTCTTAGAAAGAAAATAAAGTATTGGTATATAAGAGTGTGTTTTTATATGAAAGAAAAACAATTGGAATTTGCTTCAGGGCAAGTTGGAGGTTTACAAGAAAAAAATTGGTTGAATAAGTGAAAAGATCCAATTGTAGCTATTTTAAAATGAAATATGCAAAAACCTTTGAACAAATGAGAATTTGGAAATCTTGAAATGCTTTTCTTGTATTTTCTTCTTTAAAGTAAGTAAATCAAGATTATTAGTTGGCTTACTATAATGAATTATTAACATATGTATGTTGGCTGTGAAACGGCACCAGGTGTCAGCCTGGTTCAGGCAGACCACACCTTGGTTCAGCAACCTTGGTACCTGAGTTCTGGTTTAGAAAGAATTCAGAGCCAAGACTCAACCTATAGCAGAGTGTTTATTTAGCAAGTCACAGAGGTCAAAGGGAGCTGTGGAAGAAATGACCTCAGGAAACAAGTTACAGAGGCAAAAGAAGGGCACTTGTTGCTTAGGAGAAAGAGAGGCAAGGAAAACGCACCTGGGGGGAGAGGGTGGGGAAAGGCTCCAGGTTCTCCCCTTGCAAGCAAGCAGCACTGGGTCCTCTGTCTTGAGGGAATGTACCTGGAGCTCTTGGGAGGTTCCCTGTAGAATGTTTATCAGCTTTCCAGGTTATGTCCTTTTAGGGTCATGGTCTCCACTGATTGGTTGGTGCCATGGCAGGGGGTCATTAGTGCAACTGGTCCTGGCATCCCTTGTCTGGTTTTGCTGCTTTTCCGGGCATGGAGCTGAAACACTACTGATGCCTAGAAGTATTTGATGTGGGCCAGAACCTCATTGTCCTGGGGGCTTCATGCTTAAGGGCTATTCTCCTGGCCTCCTTGTTTGCTCCCTCTCTAAAGGGCTCTAAACTGAATGATGAGCAATAAGCTGGGGGAAGAAAGGTTACCCTAGAGGCAAAGTCCTTATTTTCTCTGTTTGCCCGTTGCTAGGCACCCAGGGCTTTCCATCCTAGTGACCTTCTGTACCTGGCCCACTGTCTTTGTTCGGCGCATGTCTGTGTAACTAACTGCCTACCACACATACAGTAGTGCAGGACCTGACTAACTCATTAGTAGCCTTGGCCACTAGAAGTGCTGACTCACTGTCTACTCCCAGTGACTTCAGAGTCACAAGACTGCCAGGTTAGAGGAAGGATATTAGGGGTCATCTGGTCCCAGCCTCCTCTTTGAGTCTCTGCTCATGAGTTTTAAAAACTGAAGCCCAGTATTGTAGTTTTAATTCTTGCCTAGCTCCAAGTAGACATTCATATCTTAATTTCTTCGGTGCATAATTGCCTTTTAAGTTAGGATGGCCATATAATCATCCAAATAGGAGTACTTTTAAGAGTACTGTTAAGAATTATGAAAGGACAACAAGTATTTCAGAATAATACTCGATATCGCAGAACTAAGTTTTAAAGCACAGTGTTTAGTTTAGCCTGAAAGATTTCTTTAGAAATTATATGTGAGAAAAATTTATCTAAGCTGAAGTTTATTAGGTGACTAGAGTGCTGAATATTATGTGACGTTTTGTTTATATAGAACCGCTAGAGAAATATCTTTTTTACGATAAAATTTTATTTATCTAGTTGAAAATATGTATGTTTTTTCAAAATATATACATATCCTCATCCAGTTCTTTTAGTAGCTTCTCATATGTGGCCTAGAATGAAAGGTTAAAATTCTTTATAGAATTTCTTTTGTTTTAGAATACTTCCAGAAAGCAGAAACATGGGGTGTTACAGGGGGAGAGGGGTAGATATCATCTACAACTGATGTTTCCACACTTTTCTTAACACTTTTCTTATTCGCAGTTTGCCCTTAGTGTCTTTGTATCTTTTCATGGTGCCCAAAGATGAAAAGGAATACCTGTTTCATTTAAGTATTTACGTCCAAACAGCTTAATATGTATTTATGTACTAATAGTGTAGTGGTTGTTTGAAAAAATACTACACATAAATTGAAAGAAAAAATACTTTCAGTGTATTCTTTTAAAAAATCACAGTTATGTACATAATGTGATGTGTATACGTATTGGGTACTGCACAACTTCTCAGAACTGGAATTCAGATTCGATATTATCACCCTCATTTCTTGTTGAATTTTTATTTTCTGTTATTTGCTTTTTATCATAGCAGCTGCTAAAAAAATCAACGTTGCAAAGGCAGGCCGTCGGGGACAGGCATGTAGTACAATGCAGCGTTAAAACTGTGAACCAGTTTAGGGTAGTAGTTTGTGTGGTGTCAGTAGATTTTGAATTTTGTTGCTTCTTTCAAAAATTTAAAACAATTCTGTAGTTCCCTCTTGAGTTCATTGTAGTGTGGTTGGGTACCTTAGCACTCAGTTTGGGAACGCAGATCTAGACATTACTTTCTTAGTTTATCTTCTGGACTGTTGGCTAAACATGCATTGTGTTCATAGCACCAGAAATCCTTCCACATGTGTGCATTTGGGAAGTGCTCAGAGACGTCGTTAAAGAAGTTCAGATGCTCCTGTCTTCTCCTGTCTTTCCTGGGTTTGCTTGTGTTGAATTCTGGTACTCAAAAGCTGAAGTTTCTTGAACCCTGACTATCAGGCACTGAACTCCATCAAACACTTTACATGTGTTCATTTAATTTCTAATTTTTACAATAACCCTGCTGTATAAAGCCTCTACTATTAGGCTCCTCCAGCTAGATCTATCCTGGAGTAGATAGGGCCCTCATTTTACACGTGAGGAAACCAAAATCAGAAAAAGCTAGGTGACTTGTGAGTGAATCCACAGCAAGTAGTTTCAGTTCTAGGGTATAAACTCAGTTTTTAAAAAACTCAGTTTTAAGAAAGGTCAGAAGGCCTGAACACTGACCTTCATCCCCAGCCACAGGCTCTTCTGTAGACGCCACACTGCTGTCCGTGAGTCTCCTGCCATGAGGGATGAAATACATGTTTCATGGTGACGCCAATGGGGATATTCTTTTGTCCTCACTTTCAGATGAAGACACCAAGTCTCGGAAATTTAGTTACTTGCCAAAATGAACTGCTAGTAACTGAAATTTGAATCCAGTCCTCAGAGATTCCAACCAAGAGGCTTGCCATTGTTATTTGTAGGGATGGGAGAAGACATTGTAAAATTCTAGAGTTCATTCAGAGTCATTAAAGAATAACTAAGTTGTGATAATATGGCTTTTGTGTTGCTGTATTTTGATAAATCCTATTCATTTTAAAATCATGCATGGTATGTGCAGCCTCTCATTTAAACAGTGTCTCTACTGCCCAAACATGTGGAATAACAGAATATATTGTGTTTACTATTTATAAATATGTGTACAGATGAGAAGAAGGGGGAATGAATGGGCCTATTTGTCAGTGGGCCAGCTGACTAGGATGGAATCTTGCAGGAGCACTAAGCCAACTGACCCCTGTGATCTGCAAGTGTGTGGAGGACTACTTCAGGGTCGGGTTTTATGCCCTGGCTGGTGTGGCTCAGGTGGTTGGGCATGGCCCTGCAAAGTGAAAGGTTTACAGTCAGTTTGGTTTACAGTCAGGACACGTGCCTGGGGTTGTGGGTTCGGTCCTTGGTTGGGGCATGTACGAGAGGCAACCTATTTGTGTTTCTCTCTCACATCAATATTTCTCTCCCTCCCTTCACCTCTCTCTAAAAACAAATAATTAACCCCCCCCCCAAAAAAAGACTCCTCATAACTTTACAAAAAAGGTTTTAGAGATTCGTTTAGGAAGTAGAGTAAGTACTAGGTAGTTTTTTAAATCACAAATTGGAAATTCTCTTGACCTGTCCTTTTCCTTAAAGCTTAACTCTTTAAAGATTTTATAAAAACTGAGGAAATAACTGACATTAAGAACAAAATGATTCATCAGCATCAAAATATTTTGAGGAAACCACTGATCACATTCTATTTTATTTATGCTTGGAGTTGAATTTCTCTCTGGAAGAAGACAGATCCAAATCAGAGGCACACTTCGAGTTGGCAGACTCTGGGTGGAGGTTACTGGATAAATTGTATCGCATTATCCCAGGGGTTTTTAGGACTTGAACTTGAGATTGAGTTTGCAGTAAGATAAATTGGTCCATGTGTGTTGGGTATGGTTTATCTCTCAAATGAGGAGAGTGGAGTTGTTACAGAATGTAAGAATGCAAAGATTAAATGGCTGCTGTAATATCTTGGTATTTTCCCAAATCCTTATAGCTGTCCTGGAGAAGCATAACACTGCTTTGTAGAAAACAGAAAAGTATATACATTCAGAACATATTGAGTGGGTGTACTGAGTTCAGCAGCCCAGGTCCTGTCCCCCAGGCCTACTGTTGTGGTCTACCCAGCTGCGAAACACGAAACACGGGGAATCAACACAGTGCAATTCTGTCCCACCCGCCCCTTTCATCTCTGCCCTGCTCCTGGGCTTTCTTGTTCCTTTTTCGTGCATGCAGAGGAGTGTAGCACTTAAAATTGAGTAGTGCACACCCTTGGGGCCTGCTTCCCAGAAATTTGTTGTCTCTAAATGTAGGTATTTGCTTCTCTGAAAGGTGTTTTGTTCTTGTTGCTTTGTTTGGTGCATACAGTGCAAGTGTGGACATTCTTCCTCATTTCAGACTGAGACGAGATCATGCACTTCGGTAGCACTTTATGCCTAGCATATGTCACTGTAGTGTGAGAATATAAAACCAGGAATAACTCAAATGACATGGACTTTATTTCACATGAACTGTAATACTCTCCTAGATAGAAAAAACAAAGATTGAAAACCTACACCTCAAACAAAAGATACCTCTTCCCAAGGTGTCTGAGGGTTCAGGTTTGTAATATATGGTATAGTCCACCTGTTTAGTAGATAGTTTATTATTTAATGTCCTAATTGTTTTGTGTTACATGTATGCAATCTAAATTACATGTACCAAACATAAGAAGGTTTCATTTTTGCTGATATTATGGAAGTTTTTATGTAAGTCATAAATGCTTATTAAACATGAGTTGTGTGTTTATTCATGTTCAGAGATCTGTGGCAATATCAAAGTGTGCCAGAGAATTTCCTTCTCATTGGAGGAAACAGCCTGCACATGGTCATGTTTGGTGTCCCAAACAGATGCTGTCTGAGATAACACATAGCAAAGGCAACTCCAAGCATAGTATATGGAAGATAGGACTTAGGTTGTAGAGGAGTAGATTTTGGTGAAGGAGAAGGATGGGTGGGGGCTGTAGGGAGGGGCAGTGCAGGTGAAACCAGAGGATGAGAAGAGAAAGTAGATTCTAGACCTTTTCTATTGATGTCAATCCTGTAAGACATGGACACTGTTAGTAGTGTTTGTATAGTATTTGATTCACACACAGATGATGGCTAAATATGAGACTTCTCTTATGGCCCTAATTATTTATGTGTTTAAAAGAAGATAAAAGATCGGGGGGGGGTGTCTTTTAATTCATTAAAATGTAACTTGTGTGACCAAGCAGAATGAGCACACAGTTCTTAGGCTCCGCCTGGGTGTTAGGCTCCTGGCGAGAGGCTGAGTCCCTAAGGGTGACCTTGCTCCGGGGACTTGCAGTGTTGTCGGGACAGAAAGGTAAATTGGTAAAATAGAATGTGACCAGTGGTTCCCTTCAAAAGATTTTGAAATTGTTGAATCATTTTGTTCTTAATTTGGGGAATTCTACAGTTTTTATGGCCTTTTAAGAGTTAAGTGCTTAAAAAAAATTAATATAAAAATATTCCCTTTGACATCGTGATTGAACTAACTTGTCAATGATTGGTATTGACCATGAAAATACCAATTAGTGCTTTTTTTTTTACTTTAAAATCAGAAAGATATTTTAATGGTAAATAAGAACATTCAAACAATAAAATAAAGGGTACTTTTTTGCACGTGAATTATTTGAATTAGTTAAGTCTTAAATTGGTTATCCAAGTTTTATGTTCTCTTCCATTTTGTTTTTTTTAATAGCTTTAAAAAATTAACTGATATATAATTAAGTATACTTAAAGTGCTGTTTTTAATCCAAGGATATTGTACACGTACATATAAAAGTTTACTCAACCATGTTTTCTACAACTATGGAGGAGTAAGGACCAAAAAGTAAGTAGCGGACTAGTGGAGGAGAAAACCAGGAGTGGAGCATTGAAGACTTGTCACCTCTCAGAAGAAGGCCTGCTATGCAAAACTTACCCTAACCCTTACCCTTACCCTCACTCTCGTCCCCCAAGTTTTCCCGCCATCTTGGCTGGGCTTGTCTGTAGAGATGCTATGGATCTCTTAAAACAGAGTCCATCGAGACCGATAAACATGAGGTGAAGCCTAAATTGTGCCAGTGTCATTGTGCTGTGTGGATGGTATAGAGTTTTATTTCATAACGTGTTCTTTAGGAGCTGGTGTTTTTGTTTTTCTTTGGAGGGAGGGAAATATCAATGTCCCAGAGATAGTAAATTGATGGGTTGCCTCCTACATAGCACCAACTGGGGATGTGGCTCACAACCCAGGCATGTGCCCTGACTGGGAATTGAACCAGTGAGTGACCTTTTGGTTTATAGGCCAACGCTCAACTCACTGAGCCACACCAGCCAGGGCTGAGTTGGTGGTTTTAGTTTTAGAGTATTATTTTTTTTAGTAATTTCACTTTAGAATATCATCTAGTCTCCCAAGATTTTCCATTTCCTACTAAATTAATTTAAGTGCTGGCTTTGATCAGTTTAAATCTACAGCATATAAAATGGAAACCATGACTCTGCTCATTGCAGTGAGTAGCGGATATGAAAATCTTGGACTTTGGTATTGTGGAAAGAGGGAAGCCATGGAGGGGCAGCCAAATATTGACAGGGTATTAGTTTTCTATTGCTTCTGTAACAAACCTCCATGAACTTAGTGGCTTAGCACCAGTCTACTTCACTGTCTTGCAGTTTTGCAGGGTAGAAGTCCGACACCGATCTTTCTGGGAGAAAACCAAGGTCTTGGCAGGGCCCCGTTTCTGACAGCCCTAGGAGGGGCTCCAAGCTGCTGCCTTTTCAGCTCTAGAAGCTGCCGTAGTCCTTCTCACATGGTATTACTCTGGCTCCTTCCATCTGACTCTCTCCAGCCTCCTTTCACTTTCTGTTAAACTGTTTTTATTATGATAAAATAGGCATAATTTTATGAAGTTTACCATTTTCAGTGTGCAGTTCAGTGGCATGAAGTAAATTCGCAGTGTCATATAACTACTGTCATTCCCCACCTCCAGAATTGGTCACCCAGCCAGAAACCCTGTATCTGTTGAGCAGCGAGCCCCATTGCCCACTCCCCTCAGCCCCTGGCAGCTTCTAATCTGTTGTTATTTATTTATTTCTTGGTCTGTATGATTTTGCCTATTCTAGATATTTCATATGCATAAAATCATAAAACAAAGTATTATTTCACGACTGGCTTCTTTTACTTAACATGCTTCAAGGTTTGTCCATGTTGTATCACGCATCAGAACGTCATTTCTTTTTATGGTTGAATAATATTCTGTTGCACACATATACCACATTTTGTTTGGTCATTCATCTCTTGATAGACATTTGGGTTGTTTCCATCTTTTGACTATTATAAATAATATTGCTATAAATATTGGCGTACAGGTATCTGTGCAAGTCTCATTTTGATTCTTTTGGGGGATCTATACCCATGAGTGGAATTGGGGGGGGTCAAGTGTTAATTCTGTATTTAACCATTTGAAGACTGCTTTCCAGAGTGGCCGCACCATTTTACATTCCGAGTGTCTATGTGTGAGGGTTTCAATTTCTCTCCATTCTCACCAACACGTATTTTCAGTTTAAAAAATGCTGCTTCTTCCACTTGGGAGGACAATCGTGATCACATTGGTCCCACCCAGGCAGACTAGGAGAATCTCCTAATCTCAATATTCTTTTTAAATTTCTAATTTTTTTTTAGTTTTAAAAATATCTCTATTACATTTTTTCATTACCATTTAGTCCCTTCATACCCTACCTCCCCTCAGCAATCACCTCATTGTTGTCTATGAGTCCTTTTTCCTTTTCCCAATCTCAATATTCTTAATCATATCTATACTAATCACTTCTTAATATGGAAGGAAACATAGTCACAGGTTCCTGGGATTAGGATGAGGACATCTTCAGGGGCTATTATTCTGCCTATGACAGCAAGTCTGTCCTTGAAGCTGCAGCTATTTACAAACGAGGAGCTACAGATGAGCTGTTACACTGTCTAGTAGTTGCCTGTAAAGCAGTTTTCTAGCACCTAGAGTGGCCTCATGTGTGACATCCCATTGAAGTGTACAACAGTGTGCAGGGAGGCCCAGCTCTTGGCGCAGCAGGTGGCAGGCCTTTGGTAAAGAATTGTGTGAATTCCAGAACATGTCAAGGAATCAGGCATCTTGCCTCTAATGACAATCAGGTATGAGGTTTGGAATAAATTGGATGAGTATTTCTTTTCATTATTCCCTTTGTGTTTGGGTATGATAAAAATCTGTATTTCAGGAGTTGGCATGATGACCAGAAGAAGGCTGTGTGGTTTTGGCATCTGTTGGGTATTGAATCACTTAAGACGGTGATGGTAGGAGTGGTTGAAAGATGCTGTGTGGGGAAACTGACCAAGGCTACTACCTCCGTGACCTTCTGTTCTGTGGGTATGATGGGCTGTCTCACCTAGCCTTGCATATTGATGATAATCCGGTCTTGCAATGCAATCGAAATAATACAAGCATAAATATATCATGTAAACATAAATATGTAGATATGAAATCAACACTTGTTTATGCCCATTTTGCAAAGGGCAGCCAAATATGACTAACTTAAAACAGTAGATAATTTACATGAGACTTTGGGAAGTTTTTAGTTTGTGTTTATTGGTTAAAAACAAATGTGTAAGTTTCTAGAGGTTCATAATCTCACAAATAAAATGAGTTGTTTTATGAAGATAAAGACCCAAATTGGGGAGGAAGGATGGAGATGTTGGCAAGTGCTGGTACTTCTTTTGTAGTGTAAGAACACATATATAGTCAGGAAATGATGGAGGCGTCCTAAAGGAAAAGTGGGCAATAGTAACTCACATATTCCTTAAAATGAGGATAACAAGAGTAACAATCTAACACGTACTGAGTGCTTGTACTGAGTGCTCAGTGGGCGCAGGACTTCGTGTTAACTACTGTGCATGTGTTATCTGATTTGATTTTCCCAAGTATACATGGTTATGGTACGTGCCCATACACATGACACGTGTAACTGGGCTGCCTGTCATGGTAATAGAGAAAGAGTCGTGGACCAGCTGGCCTGGATATTTTGTTCCACCTCGAATAACAACCTGTCTGTCATAAGAACGTGGACATTGCCTGAAGTTTTTGAGACTGGTCACTTATAAAAGAATAGGAGGACTAAAATATCAAAAGCTTCTCTTCCAGCTCTGTACCTTCTGATTACTGAAAAGGCGTGGAAGAGTCGTGTGTCTTTAGTTCAATCCTTAAAGAAAGCCTTCTGAGAGAATAGGCTGTAGCTAAAGTTGTGAATGGGAGATTAGAGATATGTCTCCTTCTCACAGGTTCCACAGGAAGGACAGCTTTCCAGTCAGACTTTATTTTAAAGATGGAACTTGATAAGGGAGCAGGCAGATTTCTCCTGCTGTGGGCTTCACTGGCTACAGCGAATGATATTGATACCCTCAATGATTAAATAACAGTGACAGTGACAATGAAAGGTGACTGACTGATGATTCAGTTTGGGGAACTATTTGGCTCTCTGCCTGAGTCCTGTGCCAGGAAAGAAGCTGAATATATTTTAGCAGCATCTTCCAGATTAGGAGGATATTAAAATTTAGGATGTCAGGTAGTTGTTTGGAACAAGAATGTAGATCGTGGAAGGAAATGGCTTTGAGGTTATTGGACAGAGGGGTGGGCCATGTGTTGAATTTGCAGCTACTTCCCTGCTGCCCTCATGTACTGCCATTTTAAAGGGAACTCATAGGGGAATTGGCACATTTATTCAGACTCAAGTGACTCTACCTGATGTCCCAGTAATGGTAGAAGGGAAAGATGGCAATGTGGGAAGAATAAACAGAGGAGAAACCCTTTACCTATTGTGATTGAGGACCCCAGAGGCTTGCTTTTTCTGGACATTTCCTTGGCTGCTTCTCTGAGGTGTGATTATATTACGTAACAGGTTCTGTTTTGTACTGGTGTACTTTTCTCCTTTTGCTTCACTGGAGCCTGAGTTTACCTCATGTTTGTATTTCCACCTTCACTTTTTTAAAATTGGGGTTTATTAACTGTTTGCTGAATTGAGAGGGTATCTGGCTATCTATAGATATGACATTCCAGTAACTTATTTTTGTGCTCTAGTTCATACTTTTGAAGATATTGAAGATTACTGTTAAAATGCCATTATTTTGTCTGCAAACATCAATAGGTTAAATAATACATGCATTTTCACTTTAATGTTGCACTCTAATGACTATGTGTTGGGTTACTCAAGTTGAATTGTGGGATTGCTTTGCTCAGATGGGTCATATTTTAGAAGTACTGCAGCCTAAGTGTCACGGAAAGAGCGTGATCACGCAGACCTCTTTTAAGTCCTGGCTTTGCCACCTATCTCATGCATGGAAGAGTCACTTACCTCCTTGTCAGTCAGCTTTCTTCTCTGTTAAGTGGAGAAGGTGATACCTACTTGTCAGGATTTAAAGCGGAATAAATTGGGTAATACGTGCAGAGAGCCTAAGTGCCTGAGACCTATCAGACCATCAGTGAATGATACATCTTCTTTTTGACACTTACTTTTGATTCTGAACTTCAATTTTAAAATATATCTTCAACTCTGAACTGTTCGTTCTTTTTAGTTTGCTTTTGATTCAAGTTGTGTGGCCCAAGAGCACCAATAATAATTATTAGATCAGGTTTGGAATCCAGCCTGTACAACTCCAGAGCCCAACTAGTAAATCCCTGTCCCACGCTCCCTCGTTAGATCCCATTCCTTTCAGTGCGGCCCAAGCATCCAGTTGCAACCATCGCTTCCTCTTTTTGTTTTTTGGTAGCAAAACGTCATGACTCCCAGGAGGGAGAAATGAGGAGCTGTTTGGGTAGAGTTTCAGTTTTGCAAGATAAACACATTCTAGAGATATGTTATACAACACTATGAATATAGTCAACACAGTGTACACTTAAACATGGTTAAAAGGGCAAGTTTTATATGTTTTTTTCCACATATTAAAAAAAGGAATGGCTCTTTTATCATTCAAGAACTAAAAGATTGGGCATTTATCCTGTGACAAACTTATCCCTGCTTCCACAAGCAACACTGCTATTGAAGTGTATGACCCCCTCCTTTCTGTGCAGGTGGTTATGTAACAGGAGAGTTTCTGTTATTGAATCCGGTGACTTAATACTTGGAAGTTCTAGTTTAGAGATTACAACAACAAAGGAGCTATATTGCATAAGGTGTGTGGGTACGATTCACTTGCTCTGCTATGTGTCTGCATATCACTGTGGGTTTCTCAACATGAGCCTTCAGCATATCAGGGCAAAAGAAGGAGGTTTTACAAGTTTTCATTATTCCCATGGACCTAGGACAAGAGCTGTTATTGCAAAACTAGTCCCAGGACATGAGTTCATTTGGTTCTATATGAATTAGGTACCTTCATTTGGCTCTGTGGTATATATGGTAATTAATCTGTATAGACTATCATAGAATCTCTTAATCATAATTAATTTCTCTACGAAGTACCCAGAAACTTGGATATTTCATTATTTTTTACCTTTTATTTTCAAAGATTCTGAGATGGAAATCACATTTCAAAACAATGTAAAATAGCATAGTTAAGAATAAACCAGAATATGACTATAAATGTAACAATCACTTTAGGTAAATTAATTGTTATAATTGATACAAATTTGAATTTACTGGCAACCAAAACAAAATGAAATTGTTCCATTGTTTATTATTTATGGAAGAATACCATAACATCATCCTTCTGGAGAGAGATGTTGCCAGAATTGAACTTGAAGGTTTTCTCTTATGAATCCGTGTTTGGGAGGAAGATAATTACTAGTGAGTGATAGACATTATCACTGACTAAAGTTTTCTAAGAAACGAATACTCTTTGAGTGTATAGATTTTGTTAATACCTGAAACATAAATGCCGAGTCAGTGAAGTTATTTTGAGGCTGCAGAGTATGACAGTTAGTTTGCTTTTCAAATGACTTGCATAGTACCTACTGTTTGCCACATGCTGTGCCAGACATTGGGGATTAACAAAGAAGTTGTCCTTGAAGTACGTAGTTGAGTGGGGAATTTGGATAGGTACACAGATTGTTAGGGTACAGTGTGCAAGTTTCTATAATGGAGACGTGTACACTGCCACTGGAGTAGTTGGGGGGAAATTCTAATGATCAGTGACATTTGAATTAGTTCTTAAAAGTTTGGCAGGTTGAAAGGAAGTGAGGGATGTTCCTTGCAGGAGAGAATGCCCTTAGGTGGTCAAGTTTATTTTAGCTAGGTACTTGTACAATCTAGACATAGATAATTAACATCCACAGACTTCTCAACTCAAATAGCATGTCTTCAATGGACTTTTGGCATGTACTTGAATGCAGCTACTTCATGATTAAATTCCCTCCTGTGCCTTCAGATATTCTGCCACATGGTCAAATCCCAGTAGGTGTTGGACGGATTGATGGATGAAAGGAAGGACAAGAGAACCCTGTGTTAGAGATATCACAAAGTGCGGGTGAGGTAGAGTTGTCACTACTAGGAAACTTGGAAGCTGATTTGAATTTTCAGCCAAATAGAAGAGCTATTTATTTATTTATTATTTTTCAAATATTAATTTTTAAATTGAATTTTTTAGAGAGAAGAAGGGGGTTAGAGATAGAAACATCGATTTGCTGTTACACTTATTTATGCATTCATTGATTGATTCTTATATGTGCTCTGACTGGGAATTGAACCCATAAACTTGGTGTATTAGGATGATGCTCTCACCAATTGAGCTCCCTGGCTGGGGTAAGCAATTCATTTTTATACTCAAAGGGACTAGAGGTACAGCCAATGTTTTCGTCAGAAAATAGCTTGGACTCTTATGAATTACCTGCACAAACATTTAGCTTGGACTCCAGAGTCCCGTCCTATGTAGCATTAAAGGAATGAATTCACTCTAAAAAAGTTTTTTTTTCTTTTAATTGTTATTCAAGTACAGTTTTCTGTCTTTTACTCCTATCCCAGTCCACCCCCCAGTGCTCCCCACCTCCCTCCCATTTCCACCCCCCTTAGTTTTTGTCCAAGTGTCCTTTATACTTGTTCCTATAATCCCCTCCCTTTTCCCTTGAAATTCCCTCCCCTCACCCCTCTAGATACTGTCATCCCATTTTCTATTTCAATGTCTTTGGTTATATTTTGCTT